>CAUYQG010002555.1:0-74162 GCA_963574415.1 Tarsius wallacei
GTGCAGTGCCCGCTTCCGGCCACCGCAGCCTTGACCTGCTGGGCTCCGGCGATCCTTCCATATTTTATTTTTTAAATTTATTTTATTTATTTATATTTTTATTAGAAGGTGTGGGGTACAATTCAGGGTTAGGTATACAAAGGTTCATTATGCAGGTACCCTGGTTGATGAGGTGTGCCTCCCCTCCCCTGGCAGTTTCCCTCAACTGCCAATCCCACCCCAATATAACTCTCAAAGGTCAATAACAAAGATAGGATTCTAGAATCAGCAAGATAAAAGAAACAAGTAACATATAAAGGAGCTCTGATATGTCCAGCAGCAGATTTCCCTGAAGGGAGTGAGAGAACATATTCAAAGTGCTGAAAAAACAACTGTCAGCCAAGAATACTGTAACCAGCAAAGCTACATCAGACATAAAAGACAGCTAAAGACTTTCCCAGAAAACAAAGCTGATGGAATTCATCACCATCAGACCTATCTTACAAGAAATGTTAATGAGAGTTCTTCAGTCTAAAAGAAAAAGAAGCTAATATGCAAAAAGTAAACATCTGGAGGTATAAAACTGACTGGTAAAAGTTAGTACACTGACAAATTCAGAGTACTCTAACACTGTAATTATGGTATGTAAACTTGTATCTTTAGCATGAAGACTAAGAGATAAATCTATCAAAAATAAGAGTTGCTAAAATAAGTTGTTAAGAGATAGGCAATATAAAAAGATGTTAATTGAGATGGCAAAAGCCAAAATGATAAGGGAGGTGATTTAAAGTGTAGATTTTTAAAAAGGTTTTTCTTCGTTTGCTTCTTTTCTTACTTTTGCAATCAAAGTTAAGTTTTTATCAGTTTAAAACAACTTGTTATAGCTATAAAACTTTTTTGTAAGCCTGATGGTAATCGTAAAGAAAAAAAAAACTATAATAGTACCCTAAAAGTAAGAAGGAAGAAATTAAAACAAACTACCAGGAAAAAAAGTCTCAATTAGTTTGTGTGTTTGGCTGTTAACCACAAGGTTGGTGGTCTGAGCCCTCCCAGAAATGAGGCACACACACAAAAATCACAAGGAAGAAAGGAAGAGAGGAATTACAAAACATTTATAAAACAACTAACAAAATGCCAATAATAAGTCCTTACCTTTCAATAATAATATTGAATACAAATGAACAAAATCCTCCAATTAAAAGACATAGAGTAGCCGGACTCGGTGGCTCAGCCTGTAATCCCGCGCCTTTGGGAGGCTGAGGTGAGTGGATTGCCTGAGCCTGCAGGTTCGAGACCCACTTGGGCAACTTGGCGAGACCTCATCTCTACAATAAATCAAAAATTAGCTGGGTGTGGTAGCGCACACTTGTAGTTCCAGCTACTTGGAAGGCTGAGGTGGAAGGATCGCCGGAGCCCAGCAGGTCGAGGCTGCGGTGGCCGAGAGCGGCCACTGCACTCCAGTCTGGGGGACAGAGTAAGACTTAAACTCAAAAAAAAAAAAAAAAAAGAGCTACAGATAATTATAAGACTGTATGTTTCAAAAATGTAAGCATTTTTTTATTTACAAGAATTCTAGCAATTCAGGGAATTGCAGAATCAATCAATATGGGCCAGAAATTCTAAAAATATAGGGCTTTAAAGTTGAGGTGTTTGAAAATTGTTAACTGGTTTTTCTACCTAAGCAGTCATTTCATTAAGAGGAGTTGCTTTATATGATTTTCTAAGTTCATTTTTTTCATAGAATTTTGAATTTTGAAGAATGCATAAAAGATATCTTGACCAATCTCTTTTAACTTCTGCTACAATAATATGAAGTAAACAACTGATTTTGAAGATATTCATACTTTCTTTGGGGAGCTCTAATTCCTACAAAGTTATTTCTTTTATTCAGCTGGAATCATTTTACTGTAATTTCTATCCAGTGATTTAAAAATCTGTGATTCTGAAGGCTAGAGGAATTGAGCCCCTCTCCTTTTCTAAATTTTATCCATCTGTTTCTTGCATTATCATATTTCAGATCTCATAATTAGTCTGAACTTTCTCCCTTGAATGTATTAACAGTTAATATTAATTGAATGCTTATATTTTACCTTACTAAGGTTGATCTCATTAAATGTCCCCAACAACCCCATAAAGTTATTGTAATTGTTATTCCTACTATTCCTGACGTCCAGCTGAGAGAATACAGGCAGTGAGAAGGTAAGATAAGATGCTGAAGGGCATGGCTAGTAAATAGAAGCCCTCCAGTTTTAACCTAGGCATCAGATACGAGACTCACATTCCTAATCACTGAATTATGCTGGCTCTAATTTTGCAAAGTGCCTCTGTTTTAAAGCTAGAAATCAAACTAAGTGCAGGCAGTGCTCTTGCAATGTGTGATCTAATACTCATAGGGTGGAATTCTTGCCTTCTTCACTACAGATGTTGCTGTTAGTATTATTTGGGACCCAATATTCTTGATTATGTGTTCTTGTTAATGTGTTCTTAGCTTATGGTTTTCATTCTTATTACAATGTTTTTCTTTACTTATGGACTCATCTATTGCATTCTACCCTAAAGAGCAATATTTCATGGACACTGAACTCAGATATTTATTTTTGGTTTTCAATTGGATCTTTGAAATTAATTATTTTTTTCCAAGATGTCAGTATAGTATGGTGGCTAAAAACTTAATACCTGTATGACCTTGGCAGATAATTTGACTTTGTAAAAAAATCTGTTAAGTAAAATTAATAAGATCATTCACCCCAAAGTATTATCTCAGGTTTAAATGAAGTAATGCAGCAAAATAGACAGAATATAGACATTCTTAATAAATGTCAGCAAGAAAAGTTAGACTAGTACCAATACTAATAACCTGTGTGAGAAAGACACTCCACATTTAACCATTTGAAAAATCAATTTTTTTGATTGAGACAGAATTTTGAAGAGCCCCTATTTTCTTGTTGGCAAAGTAATTTGATGAACATACAGTGAAAACTGCTTAGTAGATCAAAAGAGTATTCTTGATAGGGTAATAATTTTTATAACATTGTAAGATCTTTAAAATTTTATTAATTTTTAGCAATAAAGGTTTATCTTTGGACTTGCAAAAACAAGTCTTCCTCTTAAGGAACTTTTTGTTCCAATTTCTTTTCTTTTTTTTTTTTTTTTTTTGAGTTGGAGCCTCACTCCATTGCCCAGGCTGACGTGCAGTGGCATGCTCACTGCCACCCCAACGTTGACCTGCTGGGCTCCAGCGATCCTTCTGCCTGAGCCTTCCAAGTAGCCGAACTACAGGTGTGCACTATCATGCCTGGCTAACTTTTGATTTATTGTAGAGACGATGTCTCGTCAAGGTGCCCGGGCTGGTCTCCAACCCACAAGCTCAAGCAATCCACTCGCCTCAGCCTCCCAAAGTGCTAGGATTACAGGTTGAGCCACCGAGCCCGGATTATTCCAATTTTTAATACACCTTTTTAGGAGATATCTGTTGGTGTGTTGCATTAAATATATTTCAGTTACAAGGGCATCTGGGGAAAGCATAATAAAACTGCTTTCTCTTTTCAAATATGTGTGGAAGTTGATATTTCTTCATTTTATTTTGAAAAGCTCCTCAGAGAAACATACTGCTATTCTCACTTGCTGATAAAAGAGATATTGAAGGGAAAAGAAATTATGACCATCACAGCATCTATGCTTCAGAGGTGAATACTGCTCCTTTGAAAGACACGTGAAGGGAATGCACTGTAAATAGGATTTGGCACCTTAGCCTCTGCAATCTTGGGTGGTCAACACTACCACTGGCTTTAGCTCAGGGAGTGTTGTGTGAGCAGTGATTGTATTTTATGTTTTCATTTAAATGAGAGAGAGAGATTATATTGTGTTAATTCTGGAAAATATAGAGGGGGCCCTCCTCAAATGTATAAATGGAAATGACAGTAAATTAATAGTGTAGATAAGTTTTTGGTGCTGGCTCTGCTGGACTTTGCAGACCATTTTTATTATATGAATGATACTGAGTTATTATTTTGAGCAGAGTTCTCTGCCATTGAGACTACTTATTGGCAAGAGTTAGTCATATTGTATGACTTATGTTCTACTTGAATTATTCTAGACAATCGAAAAGGATTAGTTTTCTATGTGCATATTTTTAAAAACACTTCTACTTTAAACCAGGGGAACAAAGTTGGCAGCATTTGACAACAGTGACATTAATGAACCACAAGCAGTGTCATAGGCATGTAGTGTCGCAGGCAGCATTATAGGAGTTTAGGCTTAAGAGTTAACCAGAGTGAGGCAAATGTTTGTAGGGGTAGGCTTATTGTGCTGACTCGAAAATATCTTCCCTCTATTGTGGACTCAGGAGGAAGGAATTAAGTATATACTATTAAGGGCTGGATGTGTGACGTGATATAGTTAGGTGTTAAGGTTGCTGATTCCCCAGTGACCTCTCTTAGAAGTCACTTCACAGAGATCTCTTTTTACCACACCGATGTGACAGAAGAAAAGGCTTGATAATCCTCTTATTGGTGGAAGGCACGTACTCCTCTTAGAAAGTCAAATGGGAACTTGAGTAGAGCCAGGGAAAGGAGGGCCCCGAGGTTGTGTGTCAACCAAGCCTATTCCAGCACTGAGGGAGTCAATTATTACTTCCCTACATTCTTTTCAGTTTTCCATTCCTTATCTCTACATTTGCAGTGACCCTGTGATTCGTTGTCCAAACAAGACACTTTTGATGATGAAAGCAGATACTATTGATAATTAAGCAGATACTATTGATAATTAAGCAGTGGGTAAACCAGGACGTACGGATATTCTGCCTATTCTTGGGCAGAAAGTAGGGGAGTTCTAGGGGGAGGTAATGGATTGTTTTTAATGTAGACCTTGAGCCAGCATTACAAAAGGAGTTCTTACCTTGAATAGAGGTTCTGCATGCATGCGTTGGAGACAGAATCGTAAAATAATACACACCATAGATTTGCCTAGCTTTGTCCTGCTTTGGAGATTGTAATTGGATTTCCACTACCATGGTGGGTAGAAGGTTGAGGATCTGGGTGTTCATGATCATGGCTAAATGTTTTGTAAACTCATCAATCATACAGGTGAGCTGTTCTAATACTTCCTTGAAGCCTAATTTTTAATGGATCTGACATACTAATTATCAGTTTAGTGCCAATTATTTCTGTCACAAAATTTCACTTCTGTCACATAATTTCCATAGAGTAAGAGTTCTTAACTTGGACTCATAATCCCTAAGATTCGATGAATGGAGTCAGGGATTCGTAAATTTCTGAAATACATACACACATAAATGTACACACACGTGTGTATAGTTTTGAGACACATACATACATTTTGTATAAAAGTAGGTTCCCCAGCTTTCATTTGATTCTCAAAGGTGTGTATAGTCCAAAAAGGTTTAAAATGTATGGAACTGAAGTTTTTAAAGCTAGATTTTAAACAGAAAGCTGTAATATTATATAGACACACTTTATGTCTCCTACTTAAGTTTTATCCAGAATTAAAAACACTGGGTTGTGGAAAAATAAAAACGACGAGGGCAGTTTTTTTTTTTCACATGGAAGCTCCTGGAAAGAGAACTTGACAAATATATTTGATTCACTTAACAATTGCATTATTACTTTAGAGAATAATGATGGTACTATTCATAGTAATTCTCAAGTAAGTAACATTTAATATATGATAGAGACTGTTCTTAGCACTTTACACACACACACACACACACACACACACACTTCTTTAAAAAAGATTTTTAAGAATATGCACAGCACTATAAGGTAAGTACTGTTGTCATCCCCATTTTACAGATGGGGAATTGAAGCACAGATTAAATTAAATGATGTGAAAAGTTACTCAGCTGGTACCTAAAAGGGTTAATATTGAACCCACAAAGTTTGATCCCTGACTTGAACTCCTACCCTTTTTTTAAACTATTGAATTAGTTATTGTTTAGAAGGTACCCTTTCTTATAAATAAAATATTTTAGTCATTAAAAAATCTAGGAAATCTTTTTATTTGTAGAAGTGGTGAGTCTATATGCATATATGTTTGAGTAAGAAATCCAATTGTGTTACAAGTTATAAATATTCCAAGGTTTTCAAGGTGAAATCTAGTGCTCCTAGAAAACAGAGTAAGAAGAAAATGACTTCTTTATGATATTGCCTTAAACATGTTTCTTAAAATATATGACCTTGTTAACGCACGTAATAACAAATGGAATTACTTATAATAAGTTTAACATATTTGCGTGATCCTTTACCTTTCGAAATTCTTCTACAAAATTTAAAAATAACAATGAAAGAAATTAGGCTTTAGACTGGAGCTGATAAAAATGCTGTGGAAGAGTTACTCTTATCAGTAATTTTATAGCCATTGTGTCTCTATAAAGAGATTAAGTCAAAACATAGCAAAGAAAGCAATGGGAAAACGACATTATTTACCATATAGAAAAATTACATTAAGTCCACAGATTTAAAAAACCAATGCCTTTTAGTAGAATTTTGCTATAAATTTTCTCTAAATGTTAGTTGACCCATCAAGTTAGTATTCAAAAGTGGGGGATGAATTTGATAATGGAATCCCAAAGTAGGCCCTTGTAAACATTTTGCTGATTGCCTTCGTTTTTTGTGTTCTCCCCTGCATACTGTCTTGACCTTAAATATAGTGAAACAAGCTGCTTGATGCTCTGAGTTATGATAGAGAGGAAACAGGACTGATTGATAGAAGATCACTAATGCGATCTTGAACAAATCAGTTTTCTATGGAGCTTCCTTATTTCTAGAATAAAGAAAAATAATTATATCTCAGAGACTTGTTAGAGAACAATTAGATTTGTACATAAAATGAGACTATACATATATGCATGCATTTTTATTATTGCCTACATGTTTTTTCTTTGTTTTTCTTTATTAAGAAACTAGGTCAATGTAATTAATTATGGAAATAAATTGTGTCTCATGACAACATTCACTCTAAAATATCTATCCCAGTGACATCTATCTATCTATCTATCTATCTATAATATTCTCATTCTCTTTTAGCTTTGTAAGGGGAATTAATGAGTGAAATATTTTCAAACACTCTCCATTTCAGTGAACGGGGCTGTTTATACCATTACCAAGCCTCAGGGTGGCACCTGCTATTCCCAGCAGCATAGGTTAAGGAAAAGCATGGGAATTACATACAGAAAATGAAGAGAAAAAAGGAAGTATTTAAATATATGCTCCTTGAAAATGTTCAGGAGGAAGAAAATTTCATGTAAACACCTTCTACCCAGAAATACAGAGCACTGTATTTTACACCCTGTGTAAGACATTAGGTAATTGGGAGAAAGTCAGAGGTTGAAGTTGAATTACAGAAAGGTCTAGAGTTCCTTTTTCCCTAATCTCATTATGTGTCTGTGAGTTCTGGAATGGAAAATAGAGTAGGGTGCTATATCCTGGGTAAACTGTTGTTTTTGAGGGTGGGAGTGTTTATTACCTATATTTATCAATGAAATTCCTTTCATATGTCATCACTCAGTATTTGCTGGATTAAATGGAATTGCATTAATTAGTTTTAACGAGGTATGTGTGTCTTTCTAACCCTTCCAAGTTTGCTTATTACATCATTACAGATGACAATAAAGAATAATCTGTGCGTTTGTTTAAATGTGACTTGGATTCCCATTTTGTGACCGCTACTTATATTTACTATTATCTAGGTAGTCATTATGGCAAATAGTATATTGATTCCTGTAAATCAGAAAAATCAAATTTTAAGTCTTGACTACTTTGGTTGTATTGTAGACTGGCATATTTTTTGTTTGGGGTTCTTGTGCACCTCCATGTCTAAAAATTCTTTGGATCATAGGATGAATTTCTGTCTCTATTTGTTTTCTTTTTAATTTTCCAATTTTTCACTGAAATGTATAGGGTAAATTACATTCTTCAGGAATTAGGTCTTCCTTATATGAAATTTGAATTCTTCCTCTCCATAATATTTACATTTATTTAATATGTTAATAAATACAATGTTCTATACAGCTATGATCTTTAAGATATGTATGTGTGTTTTACAATTCCAATTTTCCATCATAGGATTTGCATTTTTATGTAAAATAATTTTTCTGCATAATAATTATGGACTAAAATCTCATGGTTTATTTGCATTTGCTGATATTTTATCCTGTAAGCCAGATAGGGCTGAGGATTGAGGTAATGTGTCTTTTTTCCCTTAAGGATGCCTTACTACAATTTGAATGTATGCATATATGTATGACTAAAGGTAGACAGATATAGTATATAGAGAGCAGTTTTGTGTACATGATATCATTTGTGCTATAAGCTGCATGTATTAATTAATGTTTAATCTTCCAAACTGTGCATTTACGTTTTTCCTGTTTTGAGGATAGACATATTGAGCTTCGGATCAAATACTTTCTCACATAAATTTTATCTCAATTTCTCTTCTGGGACCTTTTTTACATTGACAAGTAGCTCTAGCTGAAATTGTAAGGTGAGAAAGTTGGGAGAAAGAAGAAAGAATAAGGACTGCATTTATTTTAAGAAACATTTTCGGTATGTCCGTGTTTTTCTGAAACATGAAACAATTATTTTATCCCCATTGCCATTTTAGTAAAGCCTGAACGTAGAGGAAACACTAAGAAGTAATGTATGCTCACATATTTTTTTTTTCTCAAGAGGTCAAAGCCCTTCCATTTATATACCTGTGAAGTAGAGAGGAACAGTTGCTGTCTTTTACAGGTGAAGAAGTCTAGGGGTTTTCCTAGAGGCACTCTGGACTCCTAGCTTCAGGAAGCACTGTACTCCTAGATGCTTCTCACATATGGGCTTGAGTTTATCCTGTCTGCATAGGATTGGTCAGGGCTGGGCTGAGATCCCAGACTGGACTTAGCAGTACTCATTGGTGAAAAGGGATAATGTAAGTTCCAAACTGACTTAGTGCCACCTTCCTGCAAAAGTGAATGCACTCACATTGTTTTACTAAATACCATTTGCTAAAATCTAAATGTCTGTTTTGAAAGTGGAAAACGAGTTCAAAATCTGTTAAAACCAGGGACTCCTAAGTCATGTGTTTCATAACAAGAAGTTGTTTATACATGTTTAGTCACTAATTTATTCATTTAATGAATATATTTTGAACATTTGTTATAGGTTATAAGTACGGTTTTAGACACTAGAAAAATGCAGGACAAATTTTTGATCTTAAGAAGTATACATTCCATTGGATTCTCTAGAAACTAAAGAGTTACAATGGGTTTTGAAATATAGAATTTTTTAAATGTAAGCTTTTTTTCTTTGTACTTGAACTGTCAGAAACAAGTTATATTTCTACTGCAAAGAGAAAAAAATCATGTTATAGAATACAAGGGAAAAAAGAAGCAGTTTCCTAAGGGATAGGAACTTTTTTCTCCTCTTTAAAAACAGTTTTGGATCACCACAGACATAAAGATCACGTAAATGACACTGTATTTGTTAGATGCTTTTCAAAAAATGCAGTAGCTTTAGGGGGTACAAATAATTTTTGGCATATGGTTGCATTGTATAATGGTGAAGAAGTGTGAGCTTTAAGTGTACCCACCACCCTCATCTGTACACATTGTGCCTGATAGGTGACTTTTCATCCCTTCCCCCCGCCCCCTCCCTCTTCTGAATGTCCAATGTCCATTATATAATTCTGTATACCTTTGCAGATCCTTATTTTAGCTCCTACTTATAAGTGAGAACACGTGGTATGTGGTTTCCAGCTCTTAAATTAGTTCACTTAGTATGATGTTCTCCCAATTCCATCCTAGTTGCTGCAGAAGACATTATGTAATTCTTCTTGATAGCTGAATACTATTCTGTAGTGTATATATATATATATATATATATATATATATATACCAGATTTTCATTATTCACTGATCGGTTGATGGGCATTTTGGTTGATTCCACATTTTTGTAATTGTGAATTTTGCTGTGTTGAGTATGTGGGTGCAGGTGTCTTTTTATGTAGCAACCTCTGTTCCCTTAGGTAAATACCTAGTAGTAGGTTTGCTGGATCAAATGGTAGACCTATTTTAAGTTATTTGAGAAATCTCCATACTGATTTCCATAAAAGTTGTACTAATTTGCAGTTCCACCAACAGTGTATGAGCATTCCCTTTTTTTCCACATCCTTGCCAGCATCTATTTTTTAAAAACATTTTTTCAGTAATGGTCATTCTGACTGACATATGGTGGTATCTCATTGTGGTTTTAATTTGCATTTCCCTGACAGTGAGAGAAGATGAGAACTTTTTTCATATGTTCATTGATCATTTGTATTTTTTCTTTTGAGAGAAGTGTGTTCATGTTGTTTGCTCTTTTTTTTTTTTTTTTTCCCCTGAGTCAGAGGTCTCACTCTATCACCCAGAATGGAGTGCAGTGGCAGGATCATGATGATCACAGCTCACAGCAGCCTCAACTTCTTGGGCTCAGGCTATCCTTCCACTTCAGTATCCCAAGTAGCTGGGACTACAGACATGTGCCACCATGCCCGGCTAAGTTTTTTTTTTTTTTAATTTTGTAGAGACAAGGTTTCACTATGTTGCCCAGGCTGGTCTCAAACTCCTGAGCTCAAGCAATTCACCTGACTAGGCCTTGAAAAAGTGCTAGGTTTACAGGCATGAGCCACTGCGCCTGACCTCATTTGCCCACTTTTTGATGGGGTTATTTGATTTTTCTTGCTGATTTGTTTGAATTCTTTGTAGATTCTGAATACTAGTTTTTTTTGGTCAGACGTATAGTTTGCGAATTTCTCCCATGCTGTAGGTTGCCTATTTGCTCTGTTGATTATTTCTTTAGTTGTGCAGAAGTTTTTTAGTTTAATTAAGCCCACTTATTTATTTTTGCTTTAGTTGCATTTGCATTTGAGTTTTAGCCATGAATTCTTTGCCTAGGCCAGTATCCATAAGAGGTTTTCTTGTAGAATTTTTTTATAATTTCAGATCTGACACTTATGTCTTTAATCCATCTTGAGTTAATTTTTGTATATAGGGAGAGAAAGGAATCAAGTGTTATTTTTCTACATGTAGCTATCCAATTTTCCCAGCACCATTTGTTGAATAGAGTGTCCTTTCCTCAGTGTGTGCTTTTGTTTGCTTTTGATCAGTTGGTTGTACGAGGTCTGACAATTAAGTTTGCAAACTTGACACTTTGTGCTTATTAGCAGCACTGTACAAACAACTTGGTAAGGTTTCATAACCTTGGTATATCAGTGTCTCACACTGTGTTTGTGTTAATGTGTGGCACTGTCTTGCTGAGGGGCATTCATTATTGTTGCTGCATGTTTTTGTGTGCTGTCACAAGAATGTCAGAGCTTGAATTAGAGCAACAAACATTAAATTTCTTATTAAACTTGGCAAGAGTGGAAGTGAAATCAGGGACATGTTAGTCCAAGTTTATAGGGATAATTCATGGAGAAACAGCAGTGTACAACGGATTAAACATTTTTCTGAGGGGAAAGAAAGCGTCACTGATGAAGAGAGATCAGGATGGCCAGTAACGAGCAGAACTGAGGAAACCTTTGCAAAAATTAGTAGAATTGTGCATCACAATCATCAGCTGACTATGAGAAGCATAGCAGACCAAATAAACATTGATAGGGAAACAGTTAGGAATACTTAACTGAAAATCTTTACATGATAAAGGTGTGCACAAAAATGATCCCAAAGGAGCTCTTGCATCACAACAATACACCAGTTTACACAGCACTGTTTGTGTGAAAGTTTTTGTCAGTAAACAAGTAACTGTATTGGAACACCTTCCCTAGTCACCTAGTATAGACCCAATGACTTTTTTCTTTATCGAAGATAAAGGAAATGTAGAAAGGAAGTCCTTTTGATGACATTTACGATATCGAGGGTAATATGATGTCAGCTTTGATGGCCATTCCAGAAAAAGGGTTCCAAAATTGCTTTGATGGGTGGACCCAAAGAGAGTGCTTCAAAGGGGACCATAGTGATATTCAGCAATGAGGTATGTAGCACTTTTTCTAGGATGAGTTCACAAACTTAATTGTCAGTCCTCATAGATGTTTGGGTTTCTACTGAACTCTATTCTTTTCTGGTTCATATTTCCACTCTTGTACCAGTACCATGCTGTTTTGGTTACTACAGCCTTGTAATATAGGTTGAAGTCAGATAATGTGATTTTTCCAGCTTTGTTCTTTTTGCTTAGAATTACGTTGGCTATTCTGGCTCTTTTTTGGTTCCATATGAATTTTAGGATTTTTTTCTAATTCTGTGAAAAATGAAGTTGGTAGTTTGGTAGAGTTTGTGTTGAATCTGTAGATTACTTTGGGTAATATGGTCTTTTTCACAATGTTGATTCTTTTGATCCATGATCATAGGTGTTTCTCCATTTGTTTTTGTCTCCTGCAATTTATTTCATCAGAGTTTTGTAGTTCTCCTTGTAGATGTCTTTCACCTTCTTGTTTAAATTTACTCCTAGGTATTTTAGCGTTTTGGCTGCTATTTTAAATGAAATTGAATTCTTGATTGGATTCTCAGTTTGGTCACCATTGATGTAGAACAGTGCTGCAGATTTAGGGTATTGATTTTGTATCCTAAAACTTTTCTGAATTTATTTATCAAGTCCAGAAGTTCTTTAGAGGTGTCTTTAGAATTCCCTATGTTTGAAATTCATATCATTAACATACAGAGATAGTATGATTTTTCTCTTTTCCAATTTGGGTATTTCTTTTTCTTGCCTGGCTGGGACTTCCAGTAATATGTTAGTGGAAGTAATATGTTACTTCCAGAATAGTAGTGGTGAAAGTGGGCATCCTTTCCTTGTGCCAGTTCTGAGAGGGATGCATCCAATTTTCCTCTGTTTAGGATGACATTGACTGTGGGTTTGTCATATATGGCTTTTATTATTTTGAGGAGTAATTCCCTATATTTTGCTGAAGGTTTTTATCATGAAGGGATGCATTTTAGCAAATGCTTTTTCTACAGCTACTGAAATAATCATTTTTTAAAAAAATTACGTTTCTGTAGTGGATCACATTTATTGACTTGCGTATGCTAAACGCATCCCTGGGATTAAATCCAGGTTATGGTGTATTATTATTCTTTTTTAATGTACTGTTGAATTCAGTTTGCTGATCTACTGTTGAGTACTTTGGCTTCTATGTTCATAAGAGATATTGGTCTGTAGTTTTCTTTTTTGTTATGTCTTTTCCCGGCCTTGGTATTAGACTGAGTTAATGAATGAGTTAGGGAGACTTTCCTCCTCTTTAATCTTATGGAACAGATACAGTAAAATAGGTTCAAGTTCTTCTTTGAATGTCTGATAGAATTCGGCTGTAAGTCCATCAGATCCTGGACATTTTTTTGTTGGGATACTTTTAATTATTTGCTACTCATTATTGATCTGTTCAGGGTTTCTGTTTCTTCCTGATTTTAGGTGGAGGGGTTGTATGTTTCCAAGTATCTATCACTTCCCTCAGATTGTCTAGTTTGTGTGGAGGTGTTCATAATAGTTTCAGATCATCTTTTGAATTTCTGTCGTATCAGTTGCAATGTCTCCATGTTCATTTCTGATGGAAACTTCTCCTTCACTTTTTTTTTTTTTTTTGAGTTGGAGTCTCACTCTGTCATCCAGGTTGGAGTGCAGTGGCACACTCATGACCATCCCAGCATCGACTTACTGAGCTCCAGCAATCCTTCTGCCTCCACCTTCCAAGTAGCTGGAACTACAGGCACACACTACCACGCCCAGCTAATTTTTGATTTGTTGTAAAGACGAGGTCTTGCCAAGTTGCCCGGGCTACTCTTGAACCTGTGGGCTCAGGCAATCCATTTGCCTCGGCCTCCCAAATTGCTGGGATTACAGGCTGAGCCACCAAGCCCAGCATCCTTCACTTTTTAATCTAGCTAGTGATGTGTTAATTTTGTTTAAATTTTCAAAGAACTTTTTGTTTCATCGTTCCTTTGTATTTTTCAATTTCATTTAGTTCTGCTCTGATTTTCGTTATTCCTTTTTGTTTTTTTCTGCTAGTTTCATGTTTGGTTTGTTCATGTTCTAGTTCCTTGGTGTGTGTGATATTAGGTAGTCAATATGCAGTCTTTCAGTCTTATTAATGCAGACCTTAAGCACCATAAATTTTCCTCTGAGCATAGCTTTGGCTATGTACCAGAGGTTTTATAACTTGTTTCATTGTTGTCACTCTTTTCAAGGAATTTGAAAAATTTCATCTTGATTTCATTGTTGACCCAAGGATCATTCAGGAGCAGATTGCTTAATTTCTGTCTTTGTTTTGTTTCACAAGGTTATCTTGGAGTTAATTTCTAGTTTTATTCCATTGTGATCTGAGAAAGAGCTTGATATGATTTCAAGTTATTTTAATTTATTGATACTTTTTTGGTGGCCTATCATATGGTCTATCGCGTAAAATGTTCCATGTCCTGATGATACAAATTTATATTCTATTGTCTTGGAATGGAATGGTCTGTAGATTTCTGTTAGTTTCATTTGTTCTAAGGTCTCGTTTAATTTCAATATTTCTTTGTTGACTTTATGTCTTGATGATCTGTGTTGAAGTCTCCCACTGTTATTGTATTGCTGTCTATCTCCTTTTTTAGGTCTAGTAGAATTTGTTTGAAAAAGCTGGGGTTTGTGATGTTAGGTACAAATATATTTAAAATTGCTATGTCTTCTTGTTGGATTAATTCCTTTATCATTATATGATAACCATCTTTGTCTTTTTTTTATTATTGTTAATTTAAAGTCTGTTTTATCTGATATGCAAGTGGCTACTTCTGCTTGTTTTTGTTTTCCATTTGCATGAAATATTTTCTCCCATCCCTTTACCTTGAGTCTGTAGGAGTCTTTGTATGTTAAGTAGGTCTCTTGAAGGCAGCAGATATTTGGGTTGTATTTTTTTATCCATTCTGCCAGTCTGTATTTTTGAGTGGGGCATTGAGACCATTTGTGTTCAGAGTTAATAATGGTATGTAAGGTACTTTTCCATTAATCATACTGGTTGTCATCTGGTTGCTTTATTTATTTATTTCTCTATTATGTTGATGTTCCATAGGCTTGTTAGCTTTATGATTTCCAGCATTTTTCTACTGGTGTATTTTCACTTTTTCAGTATTTAGAACTCCTGTGAGTAGTTCTTGTAGATCTGGTCTAGTGGTGACAAATTCCTTCAGTGTATGTTTGTTTGAGAAAGACTTCATTTCTCCTTTTATATGAAACTCAGTTTTGTGGGATAAAATATTCTTAGCTGAGTGTTATTCTGTTTGAAGAGATTGAAGATGAGACTCTAATTCCTTCTGGCTTAGGGTTTCTTCTGAGAAGTCTATTGTTGGTCTGACAGATTTACCTTTGTAAGTTATTTGATGCCTTTGTCTCACTGCTCTTTTTTTTTTTTTGAGTCAGAGTCTCCTCTGTTGCCCAGGCTGGAATGCAGTGGCATGCTCACGGCCTCCATAGCCTATACCTACTGGGCTCAGGTAATTCTTCTGCCTCAGCCTTCCAATTAGCTGGAAGGTATGCGCTACCATGCCCGGCTTATTTTTTTTAACTTTTGTTGCAGAGATGAGGGCTCACTAAGTTGCCCAGGCTGGTCTTGAACCCCTGAGCTCAGGCAATCCTCTTGCCTTGGCCTGCTGGATTACAGGCTTGAGCCACCCCGCTTGGGTCTCACTGCTCTTAAAATTGTTTCTTTCATGTTAACTTTGCATAACTGGATGATTATATGCCTTGAGGATGACCTTTTTCAATGAATTTTTTGGAAGTTCTTTGGGCTTTTTGTATCTGGATGTTTAAGTCTCTGACAAGGCCAGGGAAATTTTCCTCCATTGTTTCCTCAAATATGTTTTCCAAACCTGTTGCTTTCTCTTCTTCCTCAGGGACACCTATGATCCTTATGTTTAAACATTTTATATAATTTCACATTTCTTGGAGATGCTTCCATTCTCTTGATTTTATTTTCTTTACTGTTTGATTGGGTTAATTTGAAAACCTTGTCTCCAAGTTCTGAGATCCTCTCCTTTGCTTGTTCTATGTTAAAACTTTCCCCTGCGTTTTATACTTCTCTAAATGATTCTTCCATTTCTGGAATTCAGAATGGAATTCTTAAAAGCTTTTTGCTTTTAAGTGTCTATCTCTTTGGATAATTTTTTATTCATGTCCTGAATAGTTTTCTAAATTTCTTGATGTTGATTTTCCTGAAGCTCATTGAGCAATTTATAGTCAATCTTTTGAATTCGATGTCTGGCATTTCAAACATTTAATTTTGGTTAGGGTCCATTGATGAAGAGTTAGTGTTGATTTTTGAGGGGGCGAACTGGAGAACTCTGTTTTATTGTATTGTCAGAATTATTTTTTCTTTCCTCCTCATTTGGGCAGACTATTTCTTCTTATTTGAGGTTGGCAGGAGGCTGATGTAGGCATGGTAGGTACCCTTGGTAATATATGGCCTTGGTGTAGTGAGTTTCTCATTGGCCAGCTATGGCAGTTCTGTGCTGGGTTCCTGCACTGGCTCACAACATCCTGTGTGGCTAGAGTAGCTTAGAAGTTTGTATTGGATAGGGACTGGGATCAGGCCTTTCTCAAAGCTTAGGTATTATATCAGATGTGATATTGAACTCTGATGTGCTGTTGAACTCTGGGCAGGAGGTGGTGCTTGTGGGAGAGATCCACTTGTGATGGTGGCTGGCTTTCTGCCTTGCTTGTTTAGCTCCAAGGAGGTGCCCAGCCAACCTACACAGAGCAGGGTTTTGATAATTTCCCAAGTTCTCTGTTTTGAGCCTTCGAGGAGAGTGTTGGTTGAGGTGGGGATGGGGGGTGGGGGGGGGGATGAAGAACCTCACATGTGTGCCCTTTTGGCTACCCAGTGGGGATTAGGCAGAAGTCGTAGGCCACTGGGGTAATACTGTTGTGCTGGACAGGCACAGAAGAGTTTACATTGGGAAGGAGAGGTTACTATGTCCTTGCCCTATCCTCAGGCAGTTTGCTTTGGGAATGTCTAAGCCCTGCTGGCCTCACGACCTCAGGTATTCTCACAGCAGTCTGCCCCAGCCAGGAACTGTCTGCCTCTACGGAGTTTGCCTTTGGGGCCCATATCCTCCCTGGCCAGCTAGAAGGTAGCTGCCTGCAAGGGTTGAGTTTCTGGGTTGTGGCTGCCGGAGCTACTCAGGGTTTTTTTTCCCCCTGCCCACCTCCACATGGGCTTGTGGGTAAAGCAGTTTCCCGTGAGGGACTGGAGTCTTGCCAGGCTCAGGGGGCCCTCCCATTCTTCAGAGGGACACAAAACTCCTGAATTCCCCTTACTCAACTTCTCTACTGTGTCCACAGGCTGCCAGTGGTCTTTGGTAATCCAGGAGAGAGTTTTGCTAATTCCAGCCCAGGTTGCTTGATTTTTCTCCTCTTTGCATTATGTGGTTATTAGCCCTTCTTTGATGAATCATAGGGCGTGCTGCTGGTCGTGTTCCTCTCTGGATGCTGAGAAAACACTTTCTATCTTTGTTTACTCCATAGGAGAAACACACTCTGGCTGCCTCACACCAGATATCTTAGTCATTTTTCATATATATATATATATATGTACGTGTATATATAAAAAAAAATATATATATATATATATATTTTGAGTCAGAGTCTCACCCTGTTGCCCAGGCTGGAGTGCAGTGGCATGCTCACAGCCACCCCAGCATCGACCTACTGGGCTCAGGCAATCCTTCCACCTCAGCCTTGCAAGTAACCAGAACTATATATAGTTGCACTCTACCTTGCCTGGATAATTTTTTTTCTATATTGTAGAGACGAGGTCTCACTAAGTTGCCTAGGCTGGTCTCGAACCTGGGCTCAGGCAGTCCTCTCTCCTTGGCCTCCCAAAGTGTTGGGATTACAGGCATGAGCCACCACACCTGTCCATCTTTCAGTTATTTTTAACATGAAATTAAAACTGAGATGAGTTTGTGATTGTCTTTTTGGCAGGTGTGTTTTTTTGTAACATTTATCTTTTGCCATAAAGTAGATCTATGACTTGTATGTTGTAACCTAGTAGGATTTATTCAATATATTTTATACTTTTCTATGACTTTCTCACAGCTAGGCATTAAAAACAAACCAGATAACAAAATAAAACAAAAATCCATGTAGAATAACTATCATGCCTCATGAGGAAAAAGAAATGAAAGAAACTTATAATTTTGAAACACTGTTGATAACATGTTAAGATCCTTACAAGTACAAAAACAATAGCAGCCACAACTATGTAGTTTGATACATCATAGAATTCTTTATTTCTTATGATAGGAGAGTACTAGACATTCCACAGGTACTTTAAAATTCTCATTTGGAACATAATACACTGTAGCATAAAAATTAATAATAAGCACTTCTGTTTCTACCCGGTCTGGGCATCTCCTTCTCCCACCCCTTGTCATGTCATTGCCTTAAGACGGCAAGGCATTCTGTTTAATAATCACTAAGGTGATTTTTTCTTTCTGTTTTTTAAAAATTATTTATTATTTACTTATGAAAGCTACAACAGTGTTTTCTTTTTTGGTTCCTGGGCGCACTTGCTATATTAAAGCAAATTATGTTATTATTTGCTTTTAAAATCAATTCACTAGAAATGCATTAGAAATCTATTTTGTGTAGTTAACTTGTTGGAGAGATGGTGAGGTTTGGCAGTGAGTATGAACATGTGAAGAATAAATCAATGAAACAATCTCTTTTACTAGTTCTGGAATAAACCATGTACCTTTGTTTGCCCTGCTACATCATATTGGAATGTCATTCTTCTATTCTGTAACCATTGGAACTTCCACATCCTTCAATTGCCTCCTTCTCTATGAGATCATTTTTAGAATTCCATAATCAGTGTTTGTCACACACCTGAACTCTCAGGGGTCACTATATGTAATCATTTTGCTTTTTTGTTGTTGTTGCTTTTATGTCTGATTAGACCCATTAATCTGTGCTGTGGCTATTCAGTTCGAATGAATTAAAATGAAATATTATTAAAAACTTAGTTCTTCACTTGCACTAGCCACACTTCAGTTGCTCAGTAGCCACATGTAGCTCATAGCTACTATGTTGGACAGCAGAGATTAAGACCATTTCCACCATCACAGAAAACGCTCTTGGTCATTTCTGCACTGGGTTATGCACTTCTGAAAGCAGCCATATTATTGAAAATAATAAGGTTCAAATATTAATATAATGATTATCTGAAAGAAGTATATCTCAGTGGTGGCGTGGGGCAAGAGGCAGGGTCAGGATTGTTTGGCAAATAAACACAGAACTTTGTGTTACCTAAAGTGGGCAGTCATATTTGAGAAGATTGCATTAAACTCTAAAGAAAGGCATGTAGTTATATCTGCTGAAATAAATAAAGGTACCGGGTACTCAAAACAACTATAAAAACCACATATAACATACACCTCACATTTTAATAAGTGTGGTCACATGAATTAAATGGAATAGAGACATGATACCAGATTTTTTCCTATTAATTCAAATATCCATCATATCTAGTCTACATTCCTATTCAAAATCTTTAGAGATTGTGTTAATGGGCTTGAAATATACTTTTAAAGAAATATTATAAGAACACATTGTAAGAACTATAAGAAATTATGCACTAGTATCAAAGAAATGAGCACTTTTTTTTACTAGTTCAATGAAAAAGTAAGCTATTACATTCAATTCAGCTTTAAAATAACACAAAATTATTGGGTTGGTAAAATAGATTTCCTCTTTTTCTAAATTTATAACCATATAGGGCCAAAATGTTTTTTTCAACATATACCTTGGTCTTTGATGTCAGGATATTGTCCATAAAGTAAAGGAAACATACGACAAGGGAGTAGGCCTGGTACCCGGGAAGGAGCATGGACTTTGGAATCAGATCAATGGACTTTCAGTTCCAGCTCTGCTACCTACAGGCAGTGTTGTCTTAGGAGGTGACTTAGCTGCTCCAAGTGTATTCACTCATTGTAAAGTGGGGCCACTGATCTTTACCACACAAGTTTGTTATGAAGTTTATGGAAATGATCATGGAAGTATCAAGTACCAGTTTGAAATGCCCAGTCCCTGTCCTTTCAATACTGAGTCCAAAATCTGCCTTCAAGTAAATGTTCCAGTATCTTCACCAGCTAATTATAGCCAAATAACCTGAGATTTTGTACTTAATTTTTTTTTTTGATGAATGGTTGTTTTTTTTAAATCATTGTCTGTCTTTAGATCTTTTCTCTCTTATTCATGTTTCTTTGACGGCAACAGTTGCGAACTAAGACTAAGGACAGTTGTAATGGAGTTTTAAGACGGAGGTTGCTTGTGCTAGTTAGTGTGAGTGTAGCTTAAAATAACAAAGCTCTCACAATTAAAAGGAATCTTAAAATATGTTGTGCCATTTTATGTACTAAGGGCAACAACACTTTATTTGACTGCACTGGCCTAAAGAGGTGTATTGTATGGTAACAACATATACCATTTTAAGAACCTTGAGCACATGGTAGGGTTCTGTCCACTTGAATGTTGTTATGACTTAGAAGGGATAAATAACATTTATTTGCCTGATGTTAAGACACTAAATTATAAGTGGCCCCCTTCCAGTGTGCGTGTGCACGCAGGCACACACACAATCTGACCTTATTTCCAGGCTTTTGTTTGTTGTGAGCCTTTTTTGATGTCTGTTTCTTTAACTAACTGATTTGCTTTGCATGACATAGGTCCTTGGAGTGAGAGAGGTAAAGTTTTTGAATCCTATGCTTTAACTACTACTTAGCTAATCTCTTATCTAAGCAAAAACTTTAGAGTTCTCATCTGTATAATGGGAATAAAAATAATTACCTTGTATATTATTTTGTTTTGAAGTTTAAATGAGAAATAGATGTTCTAAAAATTCCCAATAGGATACTTTGTAAGTATTCATCTTTCCCCTTCCTTAACTTTTTCAGTGGTATATTGTGAGAATCCAATAACTAAGGTGCTGTATCATGAGAGGTGAAGAGCATAGAATTTTAGTCAGATCTGGGTTCACATCTTGATTCTGCAACTTATCCACTGTGTGACACTGGGGTGTTATTTAGTCTTTTAAAATAGTTTCTTAATTTGTAAAATGAGAATAGTAATTCCTAGTTAGTATAATTTTTTAAAGATAATATGAAATGTATATACATTTCTCTGTGCTGGATCTTGTGTCTACTCTACATTACTGAGCTATTATTAAAACACTATTTCAATTGTTATCTGTAATTTGACTTAGATTCAGCTTCTCCTTAGATATCTTCCAAACTAGATATTATGTTTCTACAGTGTTACAGATGGGGTGATTTGACTCCTTGGTGAATTCTGTAGCATCACCTGGAATAGTGAAAGTGTATTATGCTCGTGTCTGTTCAATTATGGCTAGTACAATAAATGCCTAAGATTTTTTTACCAGCTCATCTTTCAGCCACTCACTACCTTTGGCATGGTCAATATGAGCTACAGGTTTGGGTGAATCATTAATTGTAATGAAAGCTGAATCAAATTCATGGGTTGCCCAAGTATAGTATCCCAGCAATTAAATTATGTGTCTAAAACCTTGTGAATAATTAGTGACAAAAAAATTGGCTCACATTTGTGTAATATCTATCAACTTATTCCACA
Organism: Tarsius wallacei; assembly: GCA_963574415.1. Lineage (NCBI taxonomy): Eukaryota > Metazoa > Chordata > Mammalia > Primates > Tarsiidae > Tarsius > Tarsius wallacei. The sequence continues at coordinate 21,624 of CAUYQG010002555.1, forward strand.
CCTAGACTATATCTACTATATTTTGCTTAAAAAAAATGTATGTGTGTGTTGTTTGTTATGATGTCATGTAAGACACCCTCTACTTAGATGACCCTCACACGGGCTGAATGTTCCTAATGACTTCCTCATGACTAGCTTTAAGAAAGAAAGTAAAATTAAAAGAATAAAGAAAAGGAATTGAACATAAGTTAAAGGGGGCAAAAAGAAGAAAATCAGGATGGAGAGATGGTAAATGCCACTCAGAGACTGCTGTGGCCATTGAGTTCCTGACTGTCTGTTAGTATCATTATTTATGTTCTAGTTTTTGTTTAAAGTATTTTCTTTGTAAAAGCATTATGGCTGTGAGACATTTGAAGATATACTTTAAAACAATTCAATAGCTGTAGGGGTACAAATGTTTTTATTTTACATACTTTTTAAGCTACTACAATCAATTATTTGGAAGCAGAAATAGCAACTTAAATATAACACACTTGGCTAACTAGGGATAAAATAATTTTGGAAATACATTTTTTTCTTACTATTCTTTAGCAATAAAATACACTGCAAAATTTCTCGTGCTTTTCTCAATCTTACCTTTCCCTTGAAGATTTGCTTTTTCAACTGTGAGCTTACTGATTGCTGTCTGTACAGTCTGTTATTTTATGGACTGTCTCCATGAGGCAGATCTTACCCTTGTTGGTAAGAAATGCAGAAAGCTGAATGCTTTGTCTTAGAATGTCACAAAGTAAGAAACAATCAGAATGAATGAGTTATTTATTTATTTATTTTTTGAGTTGGAATCTCAGTCCATTGCCCAGGCTGGAGTGCAGTGGCATGCTCACAGCCACCCTAGCGTCGACTTGCTGGGCTCAGGCAATTCTTCTGCCTCAGCCTTCCAAATAGCTGGCACTACAGGTGTGTGCTATCACTCCCGGCTAATTTTTTGATATATTGTGGAGATGAGGTCTCGCCAGATTGCCCAGGCTGGTCTCAAACCCGTGGACTCAGGCAATCCTCTCACCTTGGCCTCCCGAAGTGCTGGGATTACATGCTTGAGTCATCGCGCCTGGCCCAGAATGAGATTTTTAAGGTTTTAGGCTTTCCTGCCTCATTTGTTATTTTGAGTTTTTTATGTGGTTTTGCTTATGGAGAAATTGAAAAGTAAGCGGATTTAGGGCATGCTGTATACACATTATTTTCAAACCATAGGAGAGACAGACTTACAGTTTCTGTTATTTTAATTTAACATTTCTCTGTAAATCAGCAAGGCTTGTTTCATCCAGCCTTAACCAAATCAAATATGATCTCTATATTTTTCTTTTATGTTTGGAGATATAGCAAGTATTCATCATTACACTGTTTAGTGAGGTGAAAATTTGCATGTGGTTGTAGGATGCCTAATGGACTTAAAGTAAAAACCGCCTAATTCAACAATTCTTGCGGAGATTATATATGCTTTTGCCTATCACACATTTGTAGCATTTGTTTGGAGAGCCAAAATTTTGTTTTTAGTCCTTTAGCAAAGAACTTATGAAAAAATTTTAAGATTTTTCAGTTTCTTCTAGATATAATACATAAGGAGTGCTTTTTAAAGATAAATATCAGATAAAGTTATCCAGAAAAAGAGACTGTTTTACTGTGTATCCTGATCTTAATCTATTTTTCATCTCTCTGTTTGTTTGTTTTAAATTTAATTTTAGAGGACTGCTGAAGTATCAAACTAATTTAGATACCCATCCCCCTGGCTGCATCAATCTTAATCGAACCCGCTCTCAGAATATTTCCTTACCAGAGTATCTCTCAGAACATTTTCATGAACCTTTTTCTGGAGGATTTTCAAAACCGGAAGAGCTTATTCAGAGTACATCTGTGAAGATTTGTATGGAAGAGCCCAGGTTTCAAGCTAATTTTCCACAGGTCAGATGAATTTTGTGTTTGATCTCTGCAAAGTCTGTGCTTCCATACGATTGACCAATATCACATTTAAACATATTTTTGAAGTTATATATTCATGCATAATAGGATATTTCAGGATGTTTCAACAGTAAGTAAGTACTTATTATTCCATTATAGGCAGTTCAGGGCAAAAGACCTATGATATTAGAGATTATAGACATTTTTGCTTAACTGACTATATGATGGTGCTTGCTACCAGAGAGGTGACATATTTTTCCCACCCATTGATAAAAGCAGGTTGAATAATAAAAACAATAGTAAAAATAATTATTATAGTATAGTATTACATTATATTATGTATAATATTGTAAATAATAAATAGTAAAATCAGTTTATTGAATGCTTAATATTAACTGTGCTAAAATGTTCTGTATTCAGAATACAGAACATTTCTTTTAATTTTCACAATGACTCTCTGAAGCAATTCATATCATTCTCAGTTTTCCAATGAAGAAATTCTGCCTTACTATTTAAAGTGACTTGACCAAAGTCTCTAAACTGGTAAGTAGCAGAAATAGCATGCATACTTAGGTCTTTGACTAAAATGCTTGCTTTTGGAAATTTTCCCCAAGTACCCCAGCAGTTAGTTCAGTAAGTACCCCAATTATTTTTTGTGGGTGTGGAAACTGCCTATATGCAAATTATACCAGGTACTCTTCCTCTATACCAAGTGGAAGTAGGAAATAGTGAAGTGAAATGTCTGCCTTAAGAAAACAAGAAAGAAATGTTAAAGCTAAAATGAATTTGCAGATGATTTTGAAATAGTGTGCTAGTCTTGTGTTTATTATTGCTGATCTTTCAGATAACTAATAGACTGTAATTTTCAGAACTTTTCTGAGCTATACAAAATGCTGAATTTAGACAGGGCAGGTATGGTGACTCCTATTTTACTTACATGGTACTGACGCTCAAAGAGTAAGTGACTGTCCCAAAGACAAGACTACAGACCTTGCCTTGCAAAGTCTGCTCTTTACATAGTGTCAGGCTAAGTATCACTGTATGCGGAAGAGGCATGATCTGTCTGCATGGAAGAAGGAAGGTCTGGAACAACTATGTAAATAAATCTTTAAAAGGTGACCACTAGAATAAGTTTCAGTTGGAGGCCCCAAGTGATGTGGGAGATATTGCGTGATACCACAGGAGAAGAGTCAGCCACATAGGCATCTGTACTTCCCAAAGTATGCATTAATGTAGGATCAGGGCTATCCATGCAACACACATTCAAAATTGCTGTGGTTTCCAAATTCTAAGTATCATCTTCTGTTACTATTGTATGTAAAAGTAAGTTGTAAACAGCCTGGCATATCCCATTTAAAAAATGTGCTGTACATATTTAGTATTATGTGTATACAATATATATATGTATATTATGCATGTACATTATGCACATTGAAACGTCCGGGGTTTCCTTCTTTTTAACAAACATTGCACTGGCACATCTTTATTGTGAAATCATCCTCAGATTTATCTGAGGTTTTAACTTCCCTTTATTCTTTCTTTAGAGAAAGATATTATGTATATACATTGTATGTTTGTATGCATAGAAGGATGTATGATGTATGAAAGAATGTACACTTACTTGTTAATGGTAGTTACACCTGGGCATAAGTTTGAGGATTGGGTCTTGACTATACTTTAGTTTTGTTTTAATGAGTTGCAGTGAGCATCTATTATTCTTTACTCACTTTTAAATGTGTTCTTATTTTACAATACAACCTAAAATTATTACTATTCTGTATGAAATAAACAATAGGGCAGGATATGGATTTCTCAAATACAATCATTTCTTGAAGTATGTTTTCCAAAATTCTCCCTTAGACTTGGCTTTGGATTTCTGGACCTTTGTGCCTGTACTGTGCTGAAAGACTTTACAGGTGCATCCGGAGTAACAAGCCAGTCACCATCATCTCAGTCATAAGTCATCCCTCAGATGTCATGGAAGTCCGAATGGTCAAAGAAAATTTTAAAGCAAGACCTGGCCAGGTGAGTCAGTGGTCAGAAACCTTTAAAATGTCCTTTATCCTAATGTAATTTTATTAAAATTAGCAGACATAGCATCATTGGACTAGTTGGAGTTTTCATTTGGTCATTTAAAAATTATCTGTTTGTTGCTTTTTAGTATATTATTCTACATTGTCCCAGTGTGTCTGCATTAGAAAACCATCCATTTACCCTCACAATGGTAAGAAACTTGTCTCTTGATTTTAAAAAATTTTAGGGTGTAATGCATCTTTTTTCTTTTTTGTGTCCTATCTCATTTTAAAAATTATTCAAGACACCTTAATATTTTTAATGCTTACATAAATCATCTTTTTACAAGGAAAACAAATCTGTTCAGAAACTATATTATTTTCCGACACCTTACAATTCAGGAAGTCATGTATTAAAAATTTATTAAATCTTGTTGATTCAAATGCAGATAATTTCTTGAATAGTTGCTCTTTTTCTTTTATGAAATATATGCGGAAGTCTAACGTCCGCCCAATTTTCTTTAAATACATTGCATTTAGGGAAAAAGAGGGAATGGTGAGAGGTAAGGGGAGCCAGGGTAGGGCGGGGCTCTAGGTTGAGTTGGAAGCATTAGAAAAGGTAAAGCATCTAGAAAAGGTGAAGTTCAGTCTAATTGTTGCTCAAGTTATGTATGGCAGAGATAATGGAAAATAAAATGGGAGAATAAAATGGGGTAACTATTGGGAGTCTACTTAAATAATGAGCACGATCAAATATGTTTTGCTTAACAGCATATAGTTTAACATTATGTTTTGCATTATAAAAGTAGCATGAGCCCATTTTAAAAGTCCATAAATATAAGTTAAAATAGAAAGTTTACAATTTTATTTTCCCTACTTCCCAATCCTTTTCTCCATAGCTTGACTCATATCCTTCCAGATATTTTCCTATATTTTTTGGCATATGTAGGTGTCTGACATTTGTTTGCTGGATCATATTGTTCTGTAACTGGCTTCTTTCACTCAACAATATATTATAGACAACTTCTCATGTTATAATATTTATATATGGCATTCTTTTTTAATGACTGTATAATATTCAATAGTAGGAAAGCACTGTATTTATTTATAATCTCATTGATGATGGAGATTTAGATTTTTTTCAATTTCTAACAAAGAAACTTGATAATAGAAAACACATGTTTAAATGCATGCTTAATAAAAATAAAGTTAAAGAAATTATGAGGGGGCAGAAAAATATCTGATGTCAATGGGCTAAGATTTGAGGGTAGAATTTTACTGGGAATGGGAATCATTTTCTATTAGCCTAGTTGAAAACGCTGAAATCTTGGGCAAGTTACTTCATTTTTTGGACATTTGGTTCCCCAGTGTATTATTGGAATAAACACATTACCTATTCATAGGCTTATTGTAGGTTTTAGTGAACCACACAAGTAGAGCATGTAGAAGAGTGTTAGGAACACAGAAAATGTCAGGCAGGTAAATATATGTCAGCAATTGTTGTGATTATGATTTTTATTTTCACTTTGAGTTTACTCCCTGTGAACATATGCTTATAAAGACAGCTAGGCCAGAAAAATCTATATTTAAGAAACAAAAGAGACAGAAAGTATCAGATGGTTAGAGAAAAACCAGCAGCCATTTATTCAATAGCATTTATTAAAAAGGAAAAAAAAACCTATTTTTGCTTCATTTGCTCTACATTTTGCATTCTATGTGTATGTAGCAAACTTGTTTATTAATGATTAGGGAAAAGCAGTTTGTCATCCAGTGAAATAATTAACAGCATTCTGTTTTATCTAGAAAGATAGCAACACTGACCTACCAGGGACACAGAATTAATTCATAATTGTCTCCCCCGCAGCGATGATATATGAACCCATACACCCTTTCATCTGGTGCTTGTGGCTGACTGGAGTAAGAGGGGAAATTTGTTGCCACAAGGAGTAGCGAACACTTAGTTGCCCACATGGAATATAACACCAAGACCTTAGTGCCTTCAGGGCACAGCTCTCTTCAGAAGCCAAGTCATGTCTATCCATCCTCTAGGATGTGCAAGCCTTAAGAGGTAGTTCAATAAGATTATTCTTGTTCCATGACAGAAGGCTTGGCTAATATAGATGCTTAAGAAACCTGGGGTGTGGGCTTTCAGATGATGGTGTTTTACTTCTGATAGTTGTGAGATACATTTATCTGTATCAGTGTATCCCATACATATAAAATAGATAACATAAAAATAAAAGTGAATAGTTGGAAAGAGAGAAAATACGTAATAAATTTGTCTTTATTTAAGCAGATTAAGAAGTTTAGTCTGCTAGATGTGGTGGCTAATGCCTGTAATCCCAGCACTTTGGATCGCTTGAGGCTAGGAGTTAACAGTCCTGCCTGGGCAATAAAGCGAGACCCCATGTCTACAAAAACATAGAAAAGTTAGCCAAGCATGGTGACGTCTGCCTGTAGTCCCAGCTACTTGGAAAGCTGAAGCAGGAGAATCGCTTGAGTCCATATGGTTAAAGCTGTAGTGAGCCATGATGGTGCCACTCCACCACTCTAGCCTGGGCAACAGAGTGGAACTCTCTCTCAAAAATAAAAAATAAAAAATAAAGAAGTTTGGCCTAGTGATGGGGTCATAAGAAATTTACTTTAGGAATTAACCTTTTGGGAGTTTGTGACCAGCCTGGGCAACATAGTAAGACTCCATCTCTACCAAAAAAAATTAGCTGGTGGGGTGGTGTGTGCCTGTAATCCCAGCTACTTGCAGGAACTGAGGTAGGAGAATCTCTTAAGTCCAGAAGTTGAGGCTGCAGTGAGCCAAGGTTGTGCCCTTGCATGCCAACCTGGGTGACAGAGCAAAACCCTATTTCAAGGGGAAAAAAAAAATTTAAGAACCTTTGAAAATAGTTTCTTCACCAAAGTGTTAAATACAGACTTTGGGATAAGAAAAGAAGGCAATTTCTGAAGGCCAATATAGAAAAGTGAAGGTTTTGTTGTTGTTGTTTGTTTTTACAAACATATTTTCCAACATACAGACAAGAGGAAAGAATAGTGCAATATGCCCCCATGTACTCATCCTTTAGGGACAACTCTCCCAAACAGGGTCTTTCCTCTGCTCTCACATCACAGCAATCAACACAGAAGGCTTCTGTGACCAAATGTGGGGGTTTCTCTCCACCACCAAGCAGTGACACCAGCTGGATGTCCTGGGAATCAATCCCCACACTGTCTCACTGGAGATAGCACCAGATCTCACAGGTGGGGGCTCTCTCCCACGAGACTGCCCCTTCTGCCCAGATACTACATTCAAGTTCCGGCCTCCAGAACTTCTGACCAATTGGTTTCAAGTTGGTTTCCCACTCTTTGGGTTTGATTAATTTGTGAGAGCAGCTCACAGAACTCAGGGAAACACTTGCTTGTGTTTGTGGATTTATTATATAGGGTATGGGAAAGGTTACAGATGAAGAGTCATAGGGTGAGGAATAGGGGAAGGGGCGGGAGTTTCCATGCCCACTCTGGGTGGGCCACCCAATCCCGAAGCTCTCTGAACCCAGTTCTGTTGAGTTTTGATGGAAGCTTCATGACATCAGTATTCCTTTCCCCGGTGTGTCTGGCGGAACCTTCTCTGGGAAGGGTCTTAAGACCCACAGTTGGAAGGCTGGGGAAGGTGAGAGTCCTGTCTTGGGGCCGTGACAGGAGGGTAGGAGAAAGTCTGAGAGATTCTGTTTCTGAGGCCTGCCCCTGAGTCCCAACACACCCAACATTGCAACAAAAGACTCACACGGGCTCTGGGGGTTATTAGCCAGGAACTGGAAGAAAACCATTATCTAGAGCATAGCTCCACAACCCACTCACTAGCTTCAACAAAAACATAGACAGTACTTTACTTTTAGCATATATTTTATCACTGATAATTTTTATGTTTCTCAAAATAGAAAATCAAAGATTTTTTTCTTACCTATATCACACACTGAGTAGAAGCTTCTAGATTTAATTTCTTTTTTTTTTTTTAATGATCCAGAGATCTTTTATTTTTGACACCTATTAAGCCATGAATTCATAGGGAATAGGTGATTTAATTTCTTTCAGTTGGCCTAGGCCCCTTTCACAGGGCAAAAAGAGAAATTACAAAAGAAGTGGTATGGAGAACCAGAAGAGCTTTACGCAAGTGCCTCCCATGGCCTGACCTGCTTTCTGAAAGGTGAGGGTAAGAACTGGGATAGCCCTGCAGCCAGCTTGAGGCAAAGGTAGGAGGAGGGAAAAGGGGAGGAAAAGAGAATGTAGGGAACAGACAGAAGAACAGGAACTGAAGGTAAGAGAGAGCCAAGAAGGGGGAACCCAATCATATGTGAAATAAAATGGTAGTGAGCATTTACACAAAAGCATGAAACTTAGAATTCTGTTCCAGCCCTGGCACTTACTACTTCTGTGTCTGAGTGTATCCCTAATGATACTTATCAGGAAGTTTGTTTATGATATGGTCAATATCAATGAAACAAAATAATGTGTAAAAACCCTTCTCACATTGTTGGTGGTCAGGATTTGGTAATAAAAGTAGTAATACTTTCATAATCCTAAAATATCTGCTTTTTATTTGGAAGATAACTTTCATTTCTGAAGTTGTGTTTTCTTGAGAAGCAAGTCCAGTACATGAGCATGTGTTTTTTCAACCTGAACATGAGACTCTTTGGGGATATGATAGTACTTGCAGTCATTTGAAAAATCCATCATGTAGATGCAGGATTTTATTTTGTTTTATTTTGGGATTCAAAAGTAGAAATGAGCTAATAGGCAAAAAGTTTTAGGAAAATAAATTAATTTTGATGTAACATAATAAAAGCATTTCTAATGATAAGATCAGTCCAGAAATGACAAAGAGCTATCTCACAGGAGTGTTTGCAACAAAGGATAATTGTGCTAGATCAAGATTTTTCAATCTTGCATTATTGACATTTGGGGTCAGATAGTTATTTAGTGTGATGTGTTGTCCTATGCATTAAAGAGTGTTTTGCAGCATCCTCAGCCTCTACCCATGAGATGCCAATAGTACTTCCCATCTTTGACTCCCAAAAGTGATTTTAGATATAGCCAAATGTATCACAGCAGCTCCAAATCAGACAGGGCGCTCGTGTAAGGTTTACATATTCTGAAGAAATCACCCAGAGGACAGGTTGATAAAAACATGTGTTTATTAATGCTTACAGAAGGGAGCCAATGGAGGCTGTCTGGTACAAAGCTTTCCATACCCTAATAGATGTGGGGAGAGATTATATATCCCCAGTGTGGGAAAGGGAGCAAGACACAAGCAATAACATTACACGCAAAGAAGCAGAAATAAAGATGTTGACTCTCTTAGTAACTGCCTTGAGTACGCAGGTGTGTATATCTCTAAGGGCATTTTGATCACATACAGATGACTTTGGCCAAAGGCCATCCTCCTCATCAGAGAACAGTCATCAGCAGGTGAGGGGGAGTGGGGTGTATGTCTTAAATTTACCCCACACCAAATGCCCCTTGAGGGGCAAAATCACCCAGAGTTGAGAGTCACTGCTCTAGAGCAACAGTTGCCAACCAAGCTTAAAATGCTGAAGGGCTCTGGATGTTCTCCTAGAGGCCACTGTGAGAAGGAAGAATTTAGAGGCTGGAGAGAAGCTGGGGAGCTTGTGTTCTGGGGACGCCAATCTCCTGTCAGTGAGAACGGCCCGCTTTCAACTGATCTGCGTGTGAGAATTCTGCTAAACTACTCATATGAATATAATTATCTACAAATATTTTTTGCTGACTCAACTAGAGCCCTTTTTGGAATTCCATAAAAATTATCTTGGTTACCATGAGTTACTGAATAGTGTCATATGGTGTATGTGGTGTAGACCTTTGAAAGAGTATTTGATTACTTTTCAAATTCAGGATTCTTTTTTCATATTTACTGCCATCAGTTCCCAAGTAATAGTGTTTAGATATGAATCAAGAGGAAAAGTGAGATAGCAATATAAAGACCTAACAAATTGATCAAGAGTTAAATGATACGAGGAAAACCTCAAGTACTCAACATTTTGCCATATATATAAATGAAATATTTTTTTCCCTATGGAATCTTGAAGTGTGGGAATAGAAACAACAATACATTGTTTTCGAAGAACAAATATTGGTTTAGTTACTACTTTGGGAAACAGGATTTTTGTTTGGATTGGTGTGAAGAGACCGCAGAGCTTTTCCTCATACCAGGGAAGATCCATGGGATACACAAGGCTCTGGAACCTGCCTGTGGGTAGCCTCTGACAGCAAAGGACACCACTGTGGGTCCTGACTCTCAAGGTAGCTCAGGGAGCAATCATTACTAAGGCTCTGTGTCCATTTCCACTTATTTCAGAGATTCAGTTCTAGTAGGCATGGCATGCAGACAAAGAGAACATGTGGTGTTTACAGTATGAATAAGTGAAAGAAACGGGGGTTGGTTCCCAGGGTGAAGAGACTGTGCAAAGACACAAAAATGCATAAGTGAGAAAGCATTAGCTAAACGAGTAAATAAAACTTAATGGGATTGTTTATTGAAGAACTTCTAAAACCGTTAATATATTAATAGGTCCTGTGGATTTCTTTGTTTGTTTTTTTTGAGTTGGAGTCTCACTCTGTCACCCAGGCTGAAGTGCAGTGGCACACTCATGGCCACTGCAGCCTCGACCTGCTAGGCTTAGGTGATCCTTCTGCCTCAGCCTTCCAAGTAGCTGGAACTACAGGCACGCGCCACCACGCTTGGCTAATTTTTTGATTTATTGTAGAGAAGAGGTCTCACCAATTTGCCCAGACTGGTTTTGAACCTGTGGGCTCAGGCAATCCTCTCACCTTGGACTCCCAAAGTGCCGGGATTGTAAGTGTGAGCCACCGTGCCCGGCCGGCCCTGTGGATTTCTAAAAGTAACAAAAAATAAGCAATTTTCCAAACTATTTTAGGCCACAGAAAAGTGTCCTTCCTCCCTCTCTCCCTTTCTCCCTCCCTTCCGCCCTTCCTTCCTTCCTTCTTTTCTCTCTCTCTCTTTTTGTTTTTCAGTGAGTTTTCAGAGAACAATTTTTCTTTAAAAGAACCAAAGATGTAGCCTCCATAACCTGCTTTAATGATAATTATCCTTCTTTTTTCTCCTCTCTACCATTCTGGTGAGAAGTTCTTTTAGAAGCAGAAGGAATAAGGACTTTTTTTTCTTAATTGCAAAAAGTAAAAAAAGAGAAGAAAAACTGTGATGCATATAGATTGCAAACTTCTCGTCCTCACATCTCATCTTAATGTCACTTCTACTGAACAGCCTTCACTGACCCTGCCTGTTAGATAACATTTCTTGACTTTTGCCTTATAAGTATCCTCTGTACTCTCTTCCACACCAGAGCCATTAAATACTGTTTCCTGTCCTCTTTCTAGCTCCATGAGCCCTTTCAAAGATGGTCTCATAGCACAGTATCTGGTACACAGAGTAACCCAATGTCTATCATTGAAAGTGTGAAAACCACCTAGTATATAATTAGTAATTGGAGCCTAGCTTGGGAAATGCTTTATGGATAGACCCTTTTTTCTCTCCATCTCTTTATAGCACACCCTTACTTGGAAGGTGAAACTGGAGAAAAAACAATTAGAGAGATTAAGAAGAAAAGAAAATATCTATTGTCAAAGTAGTTCTCAGTCAGAGAAGACCTGTCAGGTTCTGAATCTAATCTTTGAGGACATGGTGCCTGTTTTGTCTCTTGCAGAGAAGAGGAGGAGGAAGTGTATCTAGGGCAAAGATAAGAAAGAACCACCAAAGACAAGCAGACAGAATTTGTGGATTGCATCTGATCTGGAATGGAGTCATTTTTTTCACCTCCTCTCCCTCATTCTCAGAGCTAACAACAATGGAAAATTACTTCTTCCTAATTCTGTGCTTGTCTGACAAATGCTATCAACATTTCTTAGATTTGCCTAGCAACCTGTAGTTTAAAGTAGATCTTGATTCTATAAGGTTTGGTTTTATGTTCACATTCTTGCATATCTTAAACATCATATTTTGGTATGTTTTACTTATGTCTTATGGAACCTCAATTCAAGATATTGTATAACTTTTTAAAAATTGTATTTCATAGGTTTTTAAATTGTTACAATAATTGGTTTTAAAGGAAATGTTAAGGCAAACAAAATTGTTTTTATCATGTACCATGTATGGTATGTAGGCTTAGGAAATAGTTTGTAGCCTCTCCAGGTCTGGGGCTTGCTAGTTGGCTCATCTGTACCCTCCCTCGAGGCAAGTCTTGCTGCTGCCTAGAAATGAGTCTGAGTAGAGCAAATATTTCTAAGCTAAATTTTACATTATGCTATTTTGTTAATTTATTGTCTATTCCTGCCATTTCCTTCTTTTTTCCAATTACTTCTATTTGGCACTTCGACATGTAAAATGCATGCTTTCAAACACTGTCATTTTCTAGTTTTCTTAAGGGTTCCTTTAAAGTAAAACAAAGCTATTTCCCATATGGTGATTCCCACTAAAAATTGTGTATTACATTTTTGTCAAGGATAACAGTACCTGCTAATTAGGTGCCTAAAAGGTTCTTTCATAGCCTTTGAAAATATTGTATTATTTAGTTTATTATATTCCTGCAAGACACGTATTGTTAACTCTACATGATGCAGATAATTATTTGGCTCAGAGATGAAAAAACGTGCCCAAAGCCACTGAGCTAGTTGGTTAGAGGTGAAATGCGAACATGGACCTGCCTGGATGAGAGGCATGTTGGTAGCTGTTCTGCACCATTTCTCTCCTGCCCTACCACCTGTCCGTGTGTGGTAACTTCAATATTTCTATTACTCCTGTTACTTTTGGACATCTATGTTGTTGGAATCAGAAAATGAAAATAATTAATTACCCTTTAGGAGAGAGACTTATTGAAAATATAAAATGTATGTTCAAGAGAAATATGCAATGGATAGTTTTGGATTGTTCATTCTGCTGAGCTCATCTAATATTGTGGAGAGGTGAAATTCAAATAAATTCCCTGCTTAAAAAAGTTGAATTCTTATTTTTCATATACTGTGCCACTGGAGTAAGGAAGAATCAAATCTGTAAAATACACAACGATTACAAATTTAGTAGTTTGAATTTTCTTTTTCTTTTTTCTAATTCAGGGTCTCACTCTGTTACCTTGGCTGAAGTGCAGTGGCTCACTGCAGCCTTGACCTCCTGGGTTCAGACAATTCTTCTGCCTTGGCCTCCTGGGTAGCTGGGACTATAAGCGTGCACCACCACACATGGCAATTTAAAAAAATATGTTTTTGTGTGGAGACAGGGTCTTGCTTAATGGCACGAGCCTGGCCTTATCTTATTTTTTAAGATGGAGGTTAAGCTTTTCAAACTGAAAATACAACTTCAAGCTACAAAAGATAAGGCATAGAAATATTGTTTCCGTCAAGGTAAAGCTAAGCTTTGAGCACACTTAATTTCTAGGAATCCAAAGATTGGAGTTTGGATTAAAATGCTTCAGTGTTTCTTATATACAAGGGGAGATCCCCCAAAACCCAGAATTTATTTATAAAAAATTGTATTATTTATTCTTATATGTTTAAACTTCAGTCACTTTCAAAGTACTTTCTATTTTTTTTTTTTTTTTTGAGTTGGAGTCTCACTCTCGCCCAGACTGGAGTGCAGTGGCCACTCCCGGCCACCGCAGCCTCGACCTGCTGGGCTCTGGCGATCCTTCCGCCTCAGCCTTCAGAGTAGCCGGAATTACAGGCACGCGCTACCACGCCCGGCTGATTTTTTTTATTTCTTGTAGAGATGAGGTCTCGCCAAGTTGCCCAGGCGGGTCTCAAACCCGCGGGCTCAGAGTACTTTCTATTTATGCAATACACCTATCAAGACCCTTTTTTACACTGCTCAAAGCAGTTGTTGAGCTCATCAATTTTGATTCCTTTTAGTGCTTTTGCCATCTTTTTGTTTCACCTCTTCTACATCAGCAAAACATTTCCCTTTGGGGACTTTTTCATCCGTGGGAACAAAAAAAAAATGCTCGGGGTGAGATCCGGCGAATGGGGAGAGTGGGGCATAGGGGACATGCCATTGTCGGTCAAAAACTGCTGAACACTCAGCGTGGCATGGGCAGGTGTGTTGTCATGGTGGAAGAACCAATTACCTGTTCACCACAACTTGGGACATTTCTTCCACAAATTGTGATCAATTTTCTCAAAGCTTCGAGATAAAAACATTGGTTGACTCATGCATCCGGAGGAACAACTTCTGATTGTACTACAGGTGGCCTGACCTCCCTCTCCAAAAGATAATTCTGGGGTTTTTGGGGATCCCCCCTCATTTGGCAACGAATTTCCCACACAAGGGAGGCATCTTAATTTGGTGGGTTTTCCCAGGAAGTTGCAATTGTTTTCTGCTGGTGTACTGCATTCTTTCAGGGTAGAGCTTCATGCAACTTTGCTGACACAACTGATGAAAATCAGAGGGCACTTTGTAGTATTAGACTATAGATTTGTAATCCTAAGATCAGGTTGGGGACCTAGATGCCTCACTTAGTAGTATGTTGACTTTGGACCTGAGAATTAACACACTTAATTTTTGGTTTACTTCCTTATAAAAATGTGGTTCTTTATGGAGCTACTCTGAATATTAATTAAAAAGATATAATCAAGTGCTAAGCATGATACTTGGCATATAGTCAGCTCTCAGTAAATGGATTTTTTTTGTTGTTATTTCAGATACTGACTGAGAAATCAAGACATGGATTAAACGGATTTCTTTTTTTTTTTTTTACAGTATGTAGTAACTGACTAAGCTCTGGCCACACACTGGTTTAGTAACAGCTATTGAGGGAACTGATGACTTGCCTCTTGTGATTTACTAGCATTAAGGATGAGGTAGGGTTGAGGTAGGGTTTTCTGAGAAACAGACTGGAAGTCATAGATGAATGTAGGAAGTTGGTTGGGAAGTATGCTTGGGACATCACCTAGTAACGATTTCCTAAGACAGCCAGGCAGAACTTGAACTGTGTGATATAGTCACAACAGAGGTCTCAGGATCTGACGGGGTCTCTGGAGATGAAATGATAGAGTTGTCCAGTTGAAGTCAGGGACTGGAACTTTTGTAACCCCTGAGATGCCTCCAGGGCAAGGCACTTGGTCATTGGCAAGAAAGCTTTCTTCTGTGAACAGCAATTCCTGGGTGGGTGGGTGAGGGGGTTTCCCTAAGTGAGCCCTCAGCAGGCAGCCCTTTAGCGGCTAGAAGAATGGTGAATGAGTGTTGTGATCCTAAAAGTTGAGAGGAGAGAAGGGAAAGGATCTGAGCAGTGCACCAGGGTCCATTACAAGTAGCATTTTCAAATATTTACCTTCTGTGAGACCATTCTACTTTTTTAAAACCAGAAATTAAATTTGTGACACATATACATCCTAATTTATCTAAATTCATTGAACTTCAGAAATTTGTAGTCCAGGCTAGGCACAGTGGCTAATGCCTGTAATCTCTGCACTTTGGGAGGCCAAGGCGGGAGGATCGCTTAAGCCCAGGTGTTTGAAACCAGCCTGGGCAACATAGTGAGACACCGTCTCTAAAAAAATAATAATAACAATAAAAATTAGCCAGGCATGTTAGTACATGCCTATAGTCCAGCTACTCAGGAGGCTGAGGTGGAAGGAACAGCTGAGTACAGGAGATCGAGGCTGGAATGCCACTACTCTAGCCTAGGTGACAGAGTGAGACTCTGACTCAAAAAAAAATTGTAGTTTGAAGTACCAATGTATTTGTGTTGGAAAGGTCTAAAGCACAGATCGTTGGAGTGAACAAAACAACCAACATAATACAATTGATAACAAAGTTGGAACTAGAATGCAAGTTTGCTGATTCTTCTCCCCCTTTGGCCCTTTTCTAAATTTTTATTTTCTGAGTCAAAGTACTCTGTCACTCAGGCTGGAGTGCGGTGGCACAATCACAGCTTACTATTGGCTCGAACTCCTGGGCTCAGGCGATCCTCCAGTCTCAGCCACCGGAGTAAATTGGGACTACAAAGGCCTGCACCACATTCCTGGCTAGTATTTTGATGTTTTGCTATTTTGAGATGAGGTTTCGCTATTTTGCCCAAACTGGTCTGAAATTCCTGGGCTCAAGTGATCCTCCCGCTTCTGCCTTCCAAAGTGCTGGGATTACAGGCATGCACCACTGTGCCTGGCCATCTAGACCTTTATTGACTTAAAACCTGTGTAGAATTTTACATTTTGTTCTTCAACTGTGTAGTGGGCCTTGGCAAGTATTTTCCAGCTGTGTTCTGTCATTACCAAATTTGATTTTCTACTAAAACAAGTTTTTTAAATCAAGGTATTTTTCTCACCTAATTAAGGTGTATAAATCAGAGATGATTGGGAAAAGCCCAAACTTAAGAGACCTTGAAACATACTGCTTACTACAAAATGAAGCCTTTTCATATTTAGCTAGGGTAGTCATTATGTTTATTACTATTTTTTAAAGGATTCTCAATTACAGAAATAATGCAGAGTCTGCCTTTTTAAGTAGTAGTGATGAATTGATGCTTGCATGGAACCTCTATATCCTTCTATTGTTATTTTTATTCAGAAACAAACGTGTTTTCCTGACATCTGTCTTCTAAGTTGTGAGTCATTATTTTTAAACTTGGATAACCTGATTTCACATATTTTTCCATGACTCAGAGGCATGTCTAGCTGTTAGTTTGTTATTGTCTGTACTTTTACATAGCATGCCTGTACTTGCCATCATTTTTCTGCTTTGTATTTTTAATCTCTCAACTAGTAACTTTGGGAATAGTTTTTGTTTTTTTAGTTTTTAACTGAAAACCAGACAAGGATGGCCAGAGATCTCTCAAAGGTTGGCAAAATTTTATTGCCGTTATTTATTTAATTTCACGGACTTTAATACAACCAGGAAGTCTGCATCAGCTGTTTTGATCTCTGCTCTTGCTCTCATGTATTTAACTCTTTAAAAATTGATTTACCCTGTGGTTTCACAAATCTTTTGCTTGGAGAGCTTAGAAACTCAGCTGGAATAGATGATAGATTAGCCTGGTAACAATGTGTTTTAGCCATAGCACAGTGGTGAAAATTGTTCCAGAAGGTCATTAACGTGCATAAAACATAACAGGACATCTGAGTTCTTTGAAAATTCAACTCTATCTAACTGCTCTAGTTTGGCTTTTTTCCAAGGGGAAAGAAAATATTCCTTCAGTGTCTAATGAGAGCCTGCATGATAAATATGAACTTAAATAGGTCAGTGTATTCATAGAAAATCTACTGCTTAATATTAGGCTGAATTTGTTCAATCCATATTTTTGGAGTCCTGTTTTTACTTAAGTACCAAGAGGAAATGGTGAACAAAAGCAGCTTTTTTTGATTCACATTTCCTCTAGTTACTGCTCATTTCTCAACTCTCCAGTTCCTTTCCTCTCATTCTCTCTTAAATCAACCAACTTTTTGCCTACAGTATTTTAGTACTCCACTAAACATATCCAAGATCAGCTGTGGCCATGTTATTGTTAAGTTCAATGGCTAGTTGCCAGTCTTCAGCTTGCTTGACCAATCAGCAACACTTGATATAGCTGATTATTCACTTTATTGAAACACATTTTTCCCACTTGTCTGTTTTTTCTTCTAATGTTCTGGCTATTTTTTACTTAGTCTATCTTTGCTGTTCCTTGTTATCCCCATGAGCGCTAAATATCAAAACACACTAGTGTCCCTTCTTTGAACTGCATTTCCTCTATAGCTTGATACATTTCTCTGATAATCTCTCAAATCTTATTAATGTATCTGCATGCTATCCTGGCCCAAATTTATATTTCCAACCCATGTTGCAATTCTGAAATTCAGGGCTCATATATCGAGTGCTACCAGTTGTTTAGGCTTTTGGCTTTTACTTTGGCTGATAAGCGAGTCCTTGGAGGGTCTGAGTAGAGAAATGACATGATATGGCTTACTTTTTAACAGGATCACTCTGGCTGCTGTGTTAAGAGTAGATGAAGGGAAGCAAGAGCAGAAGCAGGGAGTCCAGTTAGGAGACTGTGGCGGTCATCTAGTCGAGGTATGGTGATGGTTTTGACCAGGGTGGTAACAGTGGAGGTGGTGAGAAGTGGTCAGATTCCAAATATATTTTAAAGTTAGAATGAACAGAATTTCTTCCATGGATTGTGTGTATGGAATGCAAAAGAAAGAAGAGTCAAGATTGTCTCCAAGGTTTTTGGTCTGAACAACTAGTGTTTCATTGACTGAGATAGGGAAGGCCGGGAGTGAGGTGGAGGTTCTGATGGAAATTTGTGGAATTCAAGTTTTGGATATGTTATTTGGAGATGGCACTTTATGTGCTTTCATTAAATATGTATTCAGTGAATAAATATTCAATGACTGGCATCTCAGCCCTCCAGTTATTTCTGTATCTAGAGCCCATTGTGTTTTACCCCTCCTTGTCTTTGGGTTTGTGGAGTAGAGTGCTTGGGGCAAAGTTAACCTAGGGATTAAATATCCCATATCCAGACATGAACACTGTTATTTTTATTTATTCATGAGATCCAACCTTAGTTTCCTCCTATTGCCTCTGGGACTTTCAGGCATAAGAGTCTCAGAGACCACAGAAGGGATTCAAATAGGAGGAATAGGAGGCATTTCAACAGAAGGAGTAGGAGGATTTCTAACAGGAAGTATGGGAGGAATTCCAATAGGAGAAATTTGGACAGAAAGCTGGAACTGCTTCTTGAGGTGATCCCTATTTAAAGATAGTGTGATTTTGGCTTCGTATGTTTTGTTCAGTAGATTGTTAAACCAATATCCATCCACATGCTACTTTTCAAAAATGTGTTGACATCTATTGTTGCTATCACTCCCTGTGTTATCTTTAGGGAGTTATATACATCGTGGTTTGTATTTTTATATCACTCGCCTGTCATCTTAGTGTTTTGTTTTTCTCAAGGACTTGAGATAATTGTACACATTCAATTCAAGTTCATAACAACTTCACATACATATTCTTCCAGAATCTTTCTTTATAATATTGAGTATATGACTTCATTCAAATATATAGATGCACTCCATTTTTTCAAGTGAACACATGAACATTAAATTTTTTTATTTGTCAAACTCTTTACTGTCATGCTGCTGCATTAGTTGTGATGGATGCTGTGCTCCCGGTTCATCATCTCCTTCAGACCCTTAGAAATTACATTCGTGAAATTGCATGAGCACCTAGCACATTTTCTGAAGTATTTTGAACACTCAATAAATATTTCTTGCGTGTATGAATAAGTTATAGAAGAGCTGCTTACCTTTGACATTTTTTTCATTCTCAGCTTAATTCTCCAATATTTTATTCAACTGATATTATTTATTCAACTGATATCTTCTATGTGTATAAGATGCTGTGGAATATATAATAATGATTTAGAAATAGTTTTTGATTTTGAGATATTTATAGTTTATTAATACAGAAAAATTATGTAAATGTAAAGAAGTAGACTAAAATACCAGGCACAAGAATCATACAAATAATTGGAGGATTCAGGGAAGTGAAGAATTTTCTTGGCAGGAAAAATCAGGATGTCCTTATGAAATGATGGCATTTAAGATGAATTGAAAAGTAGCTAGGGTTCAACATGAAAAATGAAAATGAATTCATTCTCAATGAGTAGACAAGTAAGTGGAGAGATGAAGGGACAGAAAAATGTATTAGTTGACAAGTGCTGGTTTAGCTGGATTAGAGTGACTAAAGGAGAAACATGGATTAGAGTGACTAAAGGAGAAACATAACGCTGGAAAGAATTTGGAACTCATGTGTTTGGCCATAGGCCATGGGACATAAAGAATATGGGTACTTTTCCATAAGGAGACACAAAAGGTGAATTAATAGAAGAATGCTGTGATCAAAAATTTTCTTTGTGAGGCCTGTTTGAAAGGACTTGACAATTGATTGAAGACTGGTAGCAAGGGAAATAAGTGACATTATGCCAAGATTTGAGCCTGTATTTTGAGAAGGATATAGGTTCCATTTCTAGATATAGGAGAATCAAAAGGAAAAGATAGTTTTGGAAGTAAGATAAGCACAATTTTAGATATATTAAATTTAGAGTTAATTTCAGGTGGCAGTGTTTGGCAGGCAGTAAAAAACGTGAAACTAGAGTTGGGGAAGAAAGGGTTAAAATAAATACCTGACAAAAATGGCTAAATAACATCATATTTGGTGATCATTTTCTCAGGTTTAACAAATTTGTCACGGAAAATTTAGATGTTACTATTTTAAAATCATTTTTATTTTTTATTATGAGGCCTTTGATTTATAAACAAAAACAAAACCAGCTTCCTTTTTTTTTTTTGAGTTGGAGTTTCACTCTCACCCAGGCTGGAGTGCAGTGGCACATTCAGGACCACCCCAGCGTTGACCTGCTGGGCTCCGGCGATCCTTCTGCCTCGGCCTTCCAAGTAGCTGGAACTACAGGCCCGTGCTACCACGCCCGGCTAATTTTTTAAAAATTTTATTTCTTTTAGAGACCAGGTCTCGCCAAGTTGTTCAGGCTGGTCTCGAACCTGTGAGCTCAGGCAGTCCACTCGCCTTAGCCTCCCAAAGTGCTGGGATTACAGGCTAAGCTACCAAGCCCGGCCACAAAATCAGCTTCTAAATTTGTTTTTCATGTTGAATAAATCTATGTGCAGTGACATCATTTTTACATTTAGTTCCCAAACATAAGATGAGTTACAAATATCCTTTTATATTTTTGTGAGACTGTTATAAAATCATTAGTCATTTATGCACATTAGAAACCCAATGTCATATTGAACAAACAATTGGAAGGAAAAAGTTATATTTCCCCCAGGATATCAAAGTACACATTTCTCCAGATCTGTGTTACAGTCTAATTGTAACTTACTATTCTTGTCCTTAGACTTGAGTAATATGTATTCTAGTATTTATAGTAAAATCAACGTGATTCAAACTCCATTCTTTACATCTAAGAAACTAAAATAAAACTCAGTAACATTTTAATGTTTACAATTAGATTATATTTTTAACGTATTTTAAAATCATAAACATAGCAAAGGCTTATGATGAATTTAAAAAATAGATGTGTATGAAATAACTATGAATGTTCTTAGTTGAAGAGCTTATTATATATTCTACTCAACTGGATAAACTGTTATGTCTTTTTATTTTAATGTGTGCTTAACCACACATATTATTCTGTAACTTTTTAAGCTGAAAAGTTGTCATAATTCTGTTTCTTTTTTATTGTTTTAAAGAAACAATAAAAATATTCTGTTTCTTTTTTATTGTTTTAAAGAAATAAAGGACAGTGAGAAAACATTAAAGAATCCCCACACTGTGCTTTTGGAAATGTTAATGAATCTGAATGTTATTTGTGCAAAGATATTAAAATGTGATTCTAAGATCTTTGTTCATTTTTTCAAGCCACATATGCTGAAGTCATTCTGTAAAGGCCCCCTTAAAATATGAAGCGATATGCTTAGGTAAAGACAATATGAAAGTGTGTCTTCTGAAATCCTAGCTATTTTTGAGAAGTATTAGTGATTTATAAAGACATGAATCCCAAGAGACTGAAATAAACAATATTGTGTTTTATCCATTCAAACCAGATCAGCCTTTGAAGCTATCTTGACACATTTGGTCATCACTTAGAAGAGAGAGGTTTCCAATTTCTTTGAGACTCAAGAGGATGCTAAACGTCATATGTAATAATTACATTTTACAATATCTGCACTGAAGGAATAGAAAAGAAACACAAATACTTGGCAAAATATATATTTTCTTTTAGAATGCCTTATGAGAATAAGTAAAGCAAGATGCATACTTAGATGCACAAGGACAAACTTTTTTTTTTTGCTTTGTATTCTGACATCCTCTTGGCTTAGGTCATCTTTTCATAACCTAAGATCTAGTTCACAGTGAAGGACATCAAGAGGCACGTGGACGATCAGATCGCTAGGCCAGAACTCTGTTGGGCTTCTGGTTTTCTGAGAGTTACAACTTTTATTATACAGAGGTTCTGGCCAACCTAAGTGGTAAAATAGTAGTAAGTAAACATTGTAGGTGGTTTTTACAGATATCATCATCTTATTTGGAGACATACATGATGACAAAACTGGCTGCTCTCAGAGTTATTAAAAACCACAATGTAAATGAAATAATTAAATACAGAATCACAATTATAAATGAAATATCATTATTTAGTATAAATGTTATAATATATAATAAGATGTTTAAACAATATCATTTTTAAACTATTTTAATTTATATTAATCCTCTATACCACTGTTAGCAGTAATAATCCTATCAGAAACACTGCAGAGTAGTGATTTGGAAATTACATGTTACTTTAATTTCAGTCTCTGAATGTAGATCCTGTGCTTTTAGCTTGTTTATAATGTGTTATGGACAAATGATTGATACCTACTTTTAATTTGTTTTTTCACTGATTTTCAAGCAGCATTTCCATATTTTTATGATATTTTTACCTTCTGTTTCCTCTCTTTGTAGCATTCCTACATGACTTACATTAATTGGTTAACAGAGTCAGTGAGCTTCTGGATCTTGGACTTGCTTTATGTAACCCAGTCTAATCATGGGGACCTTCAGAACCACTGCCACTTTCTTTTATTTGTGCCTTAACTTCAGCCTCTATTTTCCCTTAATTCGTTTTGTTGCACATAGATCCTACTAATCACGAACAAATGTCTTTTTCCCTCTTGCTCCATATGATTTCTTATGCAACCTTCTTCCATTTTCTGTATTTTGCTTTAATGGAGACAGTGACCTGCAATAGTTAAGAGCTAGTAGACCTGTATCCAAATGTTGTCTTGTCTTTTTACTAGTTGTATGATCGTGGGCAAGTTAAACATTTTAAATCTCAATTACGCAATGTCTGTATCTATAAAAGACAACTCTAAGTTTATTGTGAGATTTTGGAGATAAAACCCTTAGCACTGCCCATAGCACATGGTACTTTATACATGCTGGGTTGTCACAGGTAGACAGATAGTCCCTTATCCATGATCCTTAAGTTAGATGTATTTTCAGAATTTGAATCTATAGACTTCAAAAGGTATGCTACCCATACATTACCTAATACCTCCAGGATGCTAGTCAGCATTCTTAGACAAATTTTGAATTCTATAGGGCAATACTGATGTATGAGTTTTTATACAGAAGTATTAGCATTACATTGTTGGACTCTCCCATAAATACAGGTGAGATAGTGCAATCAAAACTCATTTTTGAATTTTTGGAATTGTTGATAAGAGATGAGAACTCTGAAAAATAAAAAAAAGAATTCTTCATTTTTTGTAAGCTAAAGTTTATTCTTTTATTTTGACTACCTGAGTATTTTCTAGATTTTCTAAATATGAGACCACAGACACGCTAGTTCCACAACTCATCTACTTCCTAAGGTACTCTTAACTCTTACCAGTCAACTTCTTTTGAGAATTAAGAGAGGCAACAAATTACAGTTATTTTGATAGGAGCGTAATTGTTGGACATGGAAAATTAATATCTCATTGAGAATCCCCCAGGAATTCATTAGAATATGAAGTATTTAATAATATCTAGGGAGAAAAAGACACAAAAAAAAGACACAAAAAATTATTTGCTTTTATTTATTCCTTTGTGATTAAAAGCTAGGTACTTTTATGTATTTTAAGTCAGAAGATTTTTAAGCAAGATTTGTAGTTAAATGTAATATACTAGCAATGTTACATGTACATCATTTATTATATATAAGTATTATTTTTTTAAAAATTTTAAGATATGGGGTACAATTCAGAGTTAGGTGTACAAATGTTCATTCTGCAGATACCCTTGTTGATGAGGTGTGTCCCCCTCACCCCTGGCAATTTCCCACTACTGCCAATCCTTTTCTTATAGTATTATGATAATTGTTTAGTTCCACTTATGAGTGAGAACAAGTGGTACTCAGTTCTGTGTTTCTGTGATAGATCACTCAGTATTATCGACTCTAAGTCTATCCAAGTTGCTGTGAAGTTCATAATTTTGTCCTTCTTTAGATACCTGCACATGTATGTTTATTGCAGCATTATTCACAATAGCAAAAACATGGAACCAACTGTGCTACCCATCGAAAGAAGACTGGATAAAAAAAAAGTGGTATATACACACGATGGAATATTATGCAGCCATATTTTATATATGTATTTATGGGTTTTTTTTGTGACCATGTAGATTGTCTTATTGACTTATTTATATTATTTTCTTCTTCCACTAACGAGGACCTATATAGTTTTAGTCTGTTTCTTATTATAATCTGTTGATTTGGGAGACTTGCTAAAAGAATAAAAAGTGTAATTGAGTCATAGTCAGATAGTACATAATTATTAGTTAGAATTGATTCTAGTATTTTTTTTTTTTTTTAGTGCCCTACTGAAACCAAAGCAACATTTGGGGTTCATCTTAAAATAGTAGGAGACTGGACAGGTATGTAGAATATAGAGTTTTAAGATACAAGCTTTGAAAATAATGGGACATACTAATTTAAATGTGTTTGAGTAGTGTAACTATTCGTGTGTATAGAGATGCGTATATGTTTCAAGCTGTTTTTTTTTATTTGTACAATTTTTATATCTATGTTTCCTTCTTGTAAGATGTACTTTTAGAATTAGTATACCTTGGGAATCAGTACTTATTAATAATGTATTGTTCACTGTGTTTGCAAATCATAGGTTTCTGTCTGCTTGTTAGATGTATTGGCAATACTGGAAATGCTGAAATGTGTTTTCTAAAAAAGAAACATGATTTAAAAATGTGTGGTTGGTTTGACTCTAGAAATAATTGATACCTGGATTGAGATCAGATAAAACTTCCAATTCTTGTATGAACTTTTGTGTAGCATATCTGTATGTATAGTAACTGCATAGCATCTTTGGAATAGTGGTCACGTTTAATACTATGTCTGTTGGTGATAGTTTACTTACCTGTTCCCTACTGAGAGGGGCATTGTATTGAGTTCTGAGTGAAAAAAAGAAACATTAGTTATTCGTATGTTCCTTTGACCCACTAGAGTGACTGAAAAGTGAGAACTTGGTTGATTGTTTACGTTGTTATTTGATGGAAAGAATGCAGGTATAAACATGAATGCAAATGTAAATGTAAATATTTTTATAATTAAGTGCTAAACAAAGAGATGGCTTGTAAAATTTACAGGGATTCTGAAAAACATAGATTCAACGTGGTCTTCGGCTATAAGAAAAGCTTCACAGAGAAGATAGAATTTGAGCTTAACTTAGAAATCAGTCAGACTAAAGAGATGTAGGTAATTTTAAGTGAAATGTACAGCATTGTCAAAAATCAAGGAGGCAATGACTAAATCATATTTGGGCAGGATTAATCAATCAACCTTTAATCAATTAAAGAAGAAAAGTCAATCAGATAAACAAAACAATAAAGTCAATCAAGTAATAACAAAGATTTTGTTCTGGGGAGTTATATGGACAACCCATTTGGAGTCAGCTTGGTCAAGATCATGAATGCTTTGACAAAATACAAGAAAAACCTAGAGCGTTTAGGGAGCCTTTGAATCATTTGGAGCAATCTGGTATTAATAAATTGCTAGTTAGATGGGTTAGAATCAAGGAAAGACTTGTAGGTACTTGATGACAGAGGAGAAGGAAGCAGTGGAAGGGTGGGAATAGAAACTAAGAATGGAAACTGGAAAGAATGTATTTGTGAGCACAAGTTGAGAAATTAACACTGAGAGGGAAATACTACTATAAAAGCCAAAGAAGGATAAGATGGTGGGTAATAAAAAATAAATATTTTGTGATGAGAAGGAAAGTCTATATAAAAAGCTTTATCATATAAAGATAATAGTATACATGAAATTGTCTGTCTTTAGAAAGGAAAGCTAACTTTGGGTTGGGGATTTGAAGAAAAAATGAAGAAAATATGCAATATAGGATTTAATAGGCAAACAAATTACAAAAGTCTTTGAGCAGTAACAACCTATTTGAAGTTATGAAGAACCAAGCTAACATGGATAATGTTCATGTAGTAGCATTCAAAAGAGAACATAGTAGTCCAATGATAGAAACACACTGATGTAGTATGGACATATTAATTCTCATAATATACTCAGAATCGATTGATGTAATCTGCACTGTTTGGGAAATAAAGAATGAAGGAATTTTTTTTTTTTCTGGTAAGAATCCCAATACAGTAGGAATTAAGTTCAGTCATGAATGATAAATTGATAGAATTCTATATCTGAAAGAAAACAGGAATAATGAAGACATAATTTAATTCATAAGGGTAAGCAGAAACTTCATGATGGTTTATTAATAACTACTGTTATTGAGTTTCTTCACAAAGTCATTTTCTATCCCCAGTAGCTCATTAAAATAAATGATTGTCTCACCATTTATTTTAATCATCTCTACTAGGAACACTTAATAGTGCTAATTTTATCCACCTTTTTAAAAATGTACTATGTCATTGAGAGAAACAAGATCATTCTATTCAGAGAGTTCAGTTCCAGTCAGATGCTTTTTAATTAATTGACCTTTTCCGTTGTTGACTTGAATTATTTGTTGACTTGGAAAAAAAATATCAAGCATTCATATAGAGAACCTCTAAATATCGTGTCATTGTCTGACACCTTAGCTCTAAAAGAGGATTTAGCGGCCTTAGAACAATGGGTATGCAATTACTGAAGAAATAATAGTAACAATATCCTTCACATAAAGGATCACTGGTTTTTATTATAAATGAATTGATTAAAAGTTGTTATTAAGTTCAGTAGGTACAGAAAATATCAGAGAGATACCTAAGAGGCTGAATATCACAGGTTTATTTTTTAAATTGACTTAGAGATATTTAATAGTGACGTTTTCTTTGCTGAAATATATTCTGCATCAACAGAGCCTAGTGACTAAGGAACAGGTTTAAGACAGTTCCATATATTATCTTTGCAAGACCAACCAACTACACTTTGGTTAGAGTATCCGAGAAGAAAATGAAGCAGCTAACTAGCACAGGACAAGAGGCACTGAAGTTTCATATTTGTTACATAGATTTTCATTTTCTCCAGCCTCTAGATGTATTCCCTAAATTTAAAGAAGTTCTATTAAATTTAGAAGAATCTTAAAACTCAAACACAATTCAGGGTTGTTCTTGAAATGAAGGTAGTAGCGGGGATAGAGTGGGTTTCCCAACTAGACTTCTCTTTTAATTGAATTAATATTTTTTTGCTCTTCTAGAATCAGTCAGACTTTCTAATTTCAAGCATATAGTCACAGATTACATATTGGTATGATCTTTTTTTATTTTAATTTTTTGTTAAGATAGGGTCTTAACATGTTGCCCAGGTTAATCTTGAACTCCTGATCTCAAACAATCTTCCTGTGTTAGCTTCCCAAAGTGCTGGGATTATAGGTGTGAGCCACTGAACCTGGCTTGATTATCATTTTACCTGTCCGAAGATATCTTGTAAATGTCTTCATCGTATATGGTTATTATTGATTAATGTCTGAGATAATGTAACATACTTGGTTATTTTAGTGGTCTGTATAGCAGTTTATTCCAGAGAACTTTGATTTGTACTACAAAGGTATTAAATTCATAATATCCACATGTAATTAACCTAACATTTTTGCCTTGATCCATTCAATAATGAACAGATTGGCAATAATTGTGGATAAATATGCAGTAAAGGGCCACTGTGTTTCACAAAACAACTTTCTTTGAATCTTGCATATAAATTCTCATAAAGTCTATTGGAAAAGCTTTCTTCAATCGGAAAGAATGGTTACTTTTGAGTACTAAATATGGCCATATAACATAGTAGAGCATTTGTCTTAATCACATGATATGTTGTCTAATAACAGTGTAAGTAATTAGATATAGCTTAAGTTAAGGATAGAACCAAAAAAGGAGTGATAACTTTATCTGTATGTATTTCTACATCACTGCAGAGCCAGTCATGTTTCAGATTTTATCCAGCTGATTTTTCAAGAGAAAGTTAAAACAGAATATGTGTTACGTGTTTAAAGTAACTTTTAAAAAAATTAGAAACGTTTTATAAATTAGGTTATAACCACACTAAATTAAACTGAATTATTACTTTATATTATAATGGCAACATATTTCAGAACAATTGAATCATCAGCCTTACACTAGATATAGCTATGAATGGCTTTTGGCTGCTGCAAAAAGATTTAAAAATACAATAAAAGTGCTCCTGTTGACCCTGTGTTGAATGACATGCCAGAAGAGGAGATCCAGAATAAGTTTGGGAAGACTGACATCTTTGAACAGCACAGTCATATTTGGGTATATGAAATCTGGTGGATTTTGCATAATTCATGTTCATACAATATACATTTTAATCTAAGCCTATAACAAATATTTATTTTCAACTGCCACATCCACAAAGGAGTGATTGGAAGTACTTTTTTTGTTGTTGCTGTCACTAAGACTAGTGAATTAAATGTTAATAAATTTGTGAAAGATAACATTTAAATGATTTGGTATTTTGAATAATAATCAAATGTGTTCCATCATCTACTGTGTTCCAGACTGGGTACTAGCTTCTGTAGATACAGCACTGATCAAAACAGATAAGATCCCTGCTCTCATAGAGGCTATATTCTCGCCCATGGAGGGAGTGTATCATCTTTTTGGATATGCTTTGATGGAGGTTCTGATATATGGACCTGATTTATGGATTACGGTAGCCTCACCTACCCCTGTCTCACCATCCCCGATGGATGGTACTTGCTTTTTGCTACTTTCTGGATTTTTGCACCATCCTCAGTTTGGCTTCTTACTTCTTCTCTCACTGGAGTCACTAGTTCCCTGTGCTAAACTCCTTCCATTTAAATCATGAAGAGTCATATTTCTAGCTGCATTTGGACTGTTATAGGAGGTTAACAAAGCTGTCTGAACAGAGACCTTAATGGAGAGTAGTAATATACTGGGGAAATAGTATTTAAGGCAGAGATAAGAAGAAGTACAATAAGCCAAATACTTGTTCTCAGGGACCAGTAAGAAGTACATCGTTCCTGACAGTGAGTGGGAAAATTGTAGTTGCTAAGGTCTGAGACATACCCATAGACCAAACCAGGTGGGCACTTGCAGAACTTCAATTTTATTATTAGTGTTGTGGGAAACTATTGGAGAATATTGATCAGGATATGACTCATATTTTCAAAGGGTAACTCTGGCTGCTATGTAGAGATAAGGCAGGAGTAGGCAAAAGTAGAAATTAGGAGATGAGTTAAGATGGATGCTCTTGCTGAAGTGTAGACTTGAGAGAATGCTAGTTTGGCTTAGAGTGGTAGCGACTGGGTCATGAGAAGTGGATGAATTTTAAAGACATATCTGACGGTTTTGTTGATGCATTGGAGGTGGGATGTAAGAGAGGTTAGAAAGACTCTAAGGTTCTAGCTTGAGTAAGTGGATAGTATTGCCACTTAGTGTGATGGGGAGTACTGTGGCAAGAGTGGCCTAAGTTCAATTTTATAAATATTAAATTTGAGGTGTCTCTTAGACTTCTAAGAGGTGAGGTTGCCTAGGCATTTGCATATATGATTCTGGGCTAGAGATCTAAACTTGGGGACCATTAGTATACCGATAGATTTTAAGTCTTAAAGCTGAATGAGATCATCTTCAGCAGTAAGCTAAATTGTCATATCCAACACCTTGTTTTATAACATTTTATATGCCCATTTTACAGTCTTAAAATTAAATTTATAGGTATTATATACTCACATAATTTAAAAAATCAATATAAGGTCCTAGTTTAGTAAGTATAAAGAAGCTAGTAATTTATAACAAGTGATTTATATTCAGTATTTAGATTATCAGGCATGACTACGCTAGAATTTATAATAAAGTACGTTAGTACCTGCTCTCCACATACAGAATGATTATAATAGACATTCTAAATATAGTCTTCAGCAATTCAAATACCATGAGCATTACTTCTTTTACTGTCTTAGTTCAGAGTGCCATAATTAAATATCATAGACTTGTGACTTATACGACACATCTATTTTCTTAGCATTCTGAGGGCTTAAAGTTCAAAAATAGAGTGACAGTGTTGGTCAGTTACTGGTGAGGGCTCTCTTCTT
The DNA here is from genome assembly GCA_963574415.1 of Tarsius wallacei. Taxonomy (NCBI): domain Eukaryota; kingdom Metazoa; phylum Chordata; class Mammalia; order Primates; family Tarsiidae; genus Tarsius; species Tarsius wallacei. The sequence continues at coordinate 51,650 of CAUYQG010002555.1, forward strand.
GTCTTGTTGACAGCTACCTTCTCACAATATCCTGAGACATGAAACATGCTGTGAAAAGTGAAGATGAGAGGGAAAACCAGCTCTCTTGTGCCTTTTGTTATAAGGACACTAATCCTATTGAATCAAAGCCTTACTCTTATAGCCTCATTTAACTTTAATTACTTCAGTACAGGCCCTGTCTCCAAATACAACCATATTGGAGGTTAGGGCTTCAACATACAAATTTTAGGGGAGCAAAGTTGTATTCACAGCACTTAAGATTTCCAAAATGGTAAGTATCTTGCAGTTAAGTTCTGGGTACAGTAAAGTACAATAGTCCTTCAGTTTATAGGTGGTTGCAATCATAGAAATTTCAGTGCATATTAAAATCATGTAAAAACTGGATTTTTAATAATTATAAATGAATTTGTCATTTACATGAGAATTCAGCAAGCCATTTTTAAAGCATGCAGGAAGTGAGACAGTTATTCATTGCATAGTGTTCTTCATGTCACTGAAGAATGTTTAGTGTCCCACACGTTTTCTAGCTTCCCCTAAGAGGTAGCCCATCAAAAGTAACTAATTTAAGTAATGGGTATAAATGGAGAAGAGATATAACATAAGATTGAGCCTTGAGATATTTCAATATGTAGTGTTCAGCAAAAGCGACTAAGGAGGAGTGGCCACCAAGGTAAGACAGTATTCCACAAAAGAGGGGTTGATCAATGATAACAAGTGCTGCTGAGAGGTGGTGTAAAATGAGGGCTGAATTAACAACCTTGGGAACTGGGATTTTTAAGGGAGCATTGAAAGCAAAAGTCTGATTGAAATAGGTTTAAGAAATAATAAAAGTAAGAGAGGAAATGGACATGGTAAATATAGTCAAATGTAGCAGTATGCTCAGGTTTGCTTCTGGGAGCTTGAAAGAGGAAGCTTTCTTCCCAACTCTATGGTCAGTGAAGTCATGTTAGATAACTTTCCATATAGTAGTATAAGAATTTATTCCACAGAAATTGGCAAACACCATTCCTATGGTGTGAATGTGTCTGTTAAAATGCAATTTGTTGAAGCTTAATCACCAATATGATAGTTTGAAGGGGTGGAACTTTCAGGTGGTGCTTAAGTCATGAGAATAGAGCTCTCAAGATTAAGACTAGTGCCTTACAAAAAGACTTGAGGAAACGGATTTACTCTCTTCTGCTTTTCTGCCATATGGGGACACAGTGTTCCTCCTCTTTTTGCTCTTTCACTCTTCTGCCATGTAAAGATGCAGCAATAAGGTGCCATCTTGGAAGCAGAGAGCAGTCCTTATTAGACACCAGACTTACTGTTGTTTTGTTCTTGGATTTCCAAGCCTCTGTAACTGTGAGAAATAAATGTAGTTGTTTATTTTTTTTTAATTTTTTAATTTAATTTTTTTGTGTGTGAAGCAGACATTTTTATTTTCTCTGCAAAGGTGATTCAGAGTATGTTGTTTATTTAGAAATTACCCAGCCTGTGGTATTTTGTTATAATAGCTCAAATGGACAAAGACAACCATAAGGCCTTATGTATTAAATAAATAAATTATTAGACCTGGCTATTAAACATTTGCCAGAACACCACTGGGTAATTTTTTTTTTTTTTTTTTTAAAGAGACAGCATCTTGCTCTGTCACACAGGCTGGAGTGCAGGGGCATGATCATAGCTCACTGTAGTCCCAGACTCCTGGGCTTACGCGGTCCTTCCACCTCAGTCTCCCAAGTAGCTAAGACTACAGGCTTGCACCACACCTGGCTAGCCACTGGCCAAATTCTTAAGAAGTTTGTATGTAAAGTGAAATAAAGACAGGTCAACAGTTGATACGATAGATATGGACATATGATTATATTATAATTATAACAATATGTTAATTATAACATATTTATATACTTATGGAAATAATGGGAATGAAGCAGAGAAGGAACAGTTTATATTGCTGGAGAGAGATGAGTATAGTTCTAGGAGCAAGAAGAGAATGCAGACGTTTCTAGGAGGGAGACTTGAGAGACTTTCTGGACCAAACTGAATGTAAGGGATAAATATGACTTTCCCAGAGTGGAAGATTATTCCATAGAGAAAAATGGTTTGAATAGCTCAGTCGGGTGAACTAGCATGAGGTGTCAGGAATTTGTCATGCTATTGGGAGGTCAAGTTGGAGTAGTATCCAGAAGTCAGGACAAGGGGGGAAATCATAGGAATTGCAATGAAACTTTATCTTTTTCCTAACTGGTCTTTTTTAGTGGGTGAAACGCTGAAAACAGAAACTGAAATCAAATTTGCATTTGATTTCACCCTGCCGGTGTAATACCAAATGGAAAGGAAGAAGATCAAGTTAGAGGCAGAGACACCAAAGATTCAACATTCTGTCAAGGAAGCGGAAAAGTTTATCTCCTGAGTTCTGAGAAGGGAGTGTCCACTAAAACAGGACTGAACAATAGCTATGGGAGGGGATTGCTATTAGCCTCAGAAAAATCATGTCATTAGGAGATGCAAGTAAGAAGCTTGGGGAGGGTACAGGTTGTTAGGAATTGCTGAGTGAATTGAAGACCAGCAAGTAGAGTTAGTGTACAAAAAGAGACACATAACAAATGGACCTATTCTAAATTCTTCCTATTTCTGCATTTACCCAGAACTTAAGAGTTATTGAATTTATAATGATCTGGCCTGTGGTTAGCAGCGGGAGATGAGTAGCAGAGACAGATGCAATTACCTGTGTGTATATCTCAGTGGATCTGGGTCAGAATGAGGATTAATGTACTTTATCTTAAAGTACGTATGCTTTGTATAATGAAGCACTGTAATTCCTTAGCCTCACATGAGCTTATGGGGAAATCATTAAAGATAATTAATTAGCTCATTTGACAGAATGTATCGTGACTGATTTGCTATCGTAATATAATAAATTAATCAATACATTTGAATTCTGTATTTCATAGCCTCAGAAATCAATGAAATTTTTGTATCAGAGAAATGAGAAAATGAGAAGCACATTATATGTGTATTATAATTTAATTTCCCATCTGTTCTCAGGAGAGAGGATAAATTGTTTTGCCCTTGGTTTCTCATTTTGTGAACATGAAATATGTGCTGTCATTTTTTAGTAGATGACAGCTCACTTAAAATGCCATAGAAATATAAAAACTGCTTAGTAAATAAGAATTCACTACTCATTAAGTTTTATTCTAGTCTAGGCATTTACAACCCCAAACATAGGAGAAAATACAAAACTTTTGTTTATTGTCCAAGTTAAAAAAATTTTACATTTTAGTTTTGAAAATCATCAAATTATACAATTACTGAACCTCACTGTAGAGTTATTTTGGTAAAGTGGTTTGTTTAAGGGATTGTTACATTTTTATTAGAATTGTTCTTTTTCTAAGAGAAGTTTAGAGTCTCTCTTATCTAGTATTTTCTATTTGATTTATAATATAAAAGAAAATAAGAATAATGAGGAACTTTCTTAGTAACATAATTTGAAAATTAGTCATACACATGACAGTAATGTACTTAATGCCTAAGAAAGTATATATCACTTTGCCAAGTCAGCCTAGACTAAGTAATTTCAAATAAGGCAAAAGGGCAAGGAGTTTGTGTCATTGTTTTTATCATAAGGAACATTTTTAAGTGTCACTTTCTTGATGTACTTGCTAAGCACTTTATAAAGGAAGCAAATTTATATATTTGCTTGTTGTTTTATCCTGATATACACATTCCATAGACCTGGTCTTTCTTCAGCCAACATATCCTCTATTTAAGAACAAAGAACATACAGTGAGCTCACTGTATGGTTAGTTTTGATGGGCTTCAAAGAACCATATACTGCATGGTATAGATTATTTTGCCCAGGATTTTAGGATTGAACTTCATAAAAACATAAAAGAAAACCTCCAGTTTCTGTGGGTCTTGGATAAAATGGCCAGTTTTTACTTGAATATGCACCTAGGAGGTATTCAGAGTTTGTGAAGAAAGCAGGAACTGAATTAGTATCATGCTGAGTCTTGATCACTTTGAGGTGTTCCTTTTGTGTGAGCTAACATTATTTTCTTTAAAATGCATTTGCTGTGACAAATAAAAATGTAACATTTTCCTTAAAAGGTAGATTATAAAAAGCTTAGTAGCAATAATGTATTTATCCAAAAAGACCTCTGTTTTTGCCTTCTCTTTCCTTGAACCTGTTTTTCTCTCCCTGTAAATTTTTGTTGTAGTTTAACCTCTGTGGCAATAAAAGATAAATTATGTTTTATAGGAAAGCCATTTCTAGACCTTGATTCATTGATGTATTTAGAAGCCAAGAAGTCTGTGTGTAGTTTTTTCAAAAGCTGCTTTTGATTTTTCTTTTAATCATATATTTAACAAGTAGGAAGCAGAATAATGATCACAGGAATAGACTTTACCACTCTGCCTCCCTGGAAAATAAAAGGATCCATTAAATAATTTTCCTTTGTGTAATACCTTCAGACTCTACAATGTTAAAAAGTACCAGGGGTTGAGGCATGAAGATTGTATATGACCCTGCTACATTTTTCTTACTGTGTAATCCTTAGGCAAGAAGAAAGTAAAGGGAGGCAGGAGAGTCAAGGGAGTACAGTATATTCTTTGGAGACAATAAGGCAGTGTGGTGGCAATGGAAGGAGCACTGGTCTGTCAGTTTTTGGTTTAGTTTAGTTTTGTTTTTGTTTAAATATCTTTGCCTCTTGCTAGCAATGTGATCTTGGGCCTGTCAACCAGCTGTCTGGCTTTTAGTTTCCTCACCTACAACACAGGAAATTGAGGGAGTTGTTTCCTCATGTTTCAGCTCATTATTGCTGTAAAACTATATCATTCTTTTTAGAGAAATAAATTCTGGAACATGGGTAATTTAAATCCACATAAAGTGGGAATGATACTAGATAAATTTTGGAGCAGTTGAAGAGATCTCATAGGACTACTGTAGAGAATATATGCCAAGCACAGGAATTCTATGCTGATCCACCTCCTGTTAGTATTCTTACCCATCCATTAGCTCTGGTTGTACAGACATCTGCTCTATGTTGTCATCTTCTGGTAAATGCATGTATGGGCTTGGGGTTTGTCTCCTTACATAAGACAGTATACAATTCTGTTTTTTATATTGTTTTAACATTGGCCTTAATCTTTGTTGTAATTTTGTTTGTTTGCTTTTTAAAGGTAGTTTTCTGTAACCAGTGCGTGCTGCTGATAGGCTTTTTTTCTTCTAGAATTGCAGATCACATCTATTTGAATTCTGTGACAGAAGATTTGCTTATATCTTTAATAGGAAATATTCATGCTCTGCAACTAGATTTTCTGATTTATCTGAAGTAACATTAATTTAAATGTCTTTGATGTTGATTTGAAAGCAGTATTTTAAATAGTAACTATTTAAAATAGTTTAACTTTTGAGTTACCATGGTATTCAAGAACATTTATTTAAACAAACCTTTTAGAAAAGGAACATTTAATGCTTTATATCTTCAGTTGTATGGTTGCTCTAAATCTGCTTTTTGTCTCCCTTTTTGACCTAATTTGTTTTTCTAAGATTAATGTGCATGTTTCTTTTCATAAGGAAAATAAAAGATCAAATTTTGACAAACCATTAATTTCTTTGAATTCCTAAGAATAACACTCTTTTAAAAAAATTTTATAATTACATTATAAATCCTTTTTCAAGTAGCTGGGATGACATTGCAATTATTTTGTTGTCTTGGCTTTTTGTGTGTGTGTGTGTGATAAGCAGAGCTGCCTTGGTAATAAGAATTTGTTTTATTCGTCTTATATATATGTATATATATAAAATGGGTACTCAATAAAGGTTTTTTGAGTGAGTGAATAAATGAATAAAATATGATTTAACTGATAAAGTTCCAGCTCCCCAACATATTGATCTTACTCCCAATTTTAAATTCTTTACCATTAGAGACTTTTGATATATAGGTGACAAAGCAAAAAATATTAGCAAAAATATTCATCTTACTCAGCACCATGGAGCAGAAGGGCTTCCTTTTTGTTCATTTGTTTCATTTTTAATAAAATCTTCCTGCTTCTCTTGCATTTTATTACCAGTATATCTGGGCCATCTTGACTGTTCTGTTCTTCTGGACTCTCAGAGCACACATTTAGCATTTATATATTTGTAGTGTATGTACATTCTGATAACACATGTGTCTCCCCTATTACGTGCTTAACTCATTGAGAACTTGGTGCCTGACTTTTAGTACATGATGAATAAACAATGCTGAAAATTAATTTTTATATGTTCACATTTTATGTTTATATATTTGAGTAGCAATTCCCAAACTTTGTGGAAAATTAATTTGTACCTTCCGTTTCAAGCAGCATGTTAAGAGTGTGTGTGTGTGTGTGTGTGTGTGTGTGTGTGCGTGTGTGTGTGTGTTCCTTGGTGGTAGAGTGGTGGGGAAAGAGGAGGAGTGGACAGTGTTTTAAAAGCTATATTATAGGGAGTGTGAACGATAGCTTCCCCTGAAGACATGTTCACATGTGGTAGTGTGTACTTCCACTCTTACATCTATTCTTTGTTACAAAATTATTACTTTCAGATAAGTACTAAAAATTAAAATAAAAATACAAACAATAAAATTCTAGCAAGATATAAGTAACTAAAAAACTAATATCTTTTCCATTTAATCTAAAATCCTTGGACATATACATTCTCGAGTGATGCATATGCTATAACTTTCAATGTCCTACATATATTGTAGTCAAAGTCATCCAACACCTTAGAGAGACTGGAATGCTGGAGATAATTTATTATGTATGACAATTTATCAACCTCCTAAGTAAATCCTACAAAGTGTTCTTTCACCAAGGCTTTGAGAAATACGTTAGTGATATGCATTCCACAATCCTGAAAAGTTTCTGTGGTGGTTGTTTACACTCTGAGTGTAACAATGAGAAAGTTTATCATTGAAGTGAGCTCCTTGATCTCAGTGGGAGTGATGAACAGGGCCAAAGAGGCAGCAAGTTACTGGTAGACTTAAGGTGGGCAAAGGTTACTGAACTGGGCAGCGTGACTGGAAGTGTAATTTGAATAGATTGGCGATGGGCACCTACCTGTACACGCCATGGAGGTGTTCTTTATGTAACACTTGGAAAAGGCTGGAAAAAGAGAAATGATTTATTGTTCATCTTCATTCTACTTAAACATATGCACATGCGTCTCACCCAGCAGTAGCAAGGAACATGGCAGAAGCTCTCAGTACGAAGTGGAGGTGTATCAAGCCCATCAATTGCAGGTGGAGTTAGCTAGAAGCTTTTGTTTGTGTATGTGTGCATGTAAAATGCTTAATAGTATCGACCCCTGTTAACAGGAAAGAGAACAAAGAGGGTTTGGGTGAAGGAAGATGTTGAACCACCTTGCAGGTTCAGCAAAGCCCAGCCAGACTAGTAGGAACTCTAGTACAAATGTTGCCCATCAGAGTTGCCTGTGTAGGGCTGAAGTATACTTGCCTTATCCAGTCACTGGATGTGAACTGCTGTGTGACAGGCATTTGCTTTGCACTGGAGGCAGACTCTGATGAAACTGACAGCTGAAGGCTGTACTCTCCACAGCTGGGCAGTAAGTCCTTCATTGAAGAGGCATTTGGAGGATCCCTCTCTATATTAACCACGTGATGCCTAGCTTGTTTTATTTAAGTAAAAATAAAATTTCAGGCCAGATGTGGTAACTCATGTCTGTAATCCCACACTTTGAGAGACTGAGGTGGGAGGATTATTTGAGCCTAGGAGTTCAAGACCTTACCTCATTTCTACCCCCTCAAAATAAGTGAAATAAAAATAATAAAATTTCAGATGAATGCCAAACGGAGCAAGATGCTAGGGCAGCAGGCAGAAATCAGAACAGTTTTAGGTAAACCAAAATGTATGGCATCACTACCTTTTAGTGACTTTGGCAAAATTTCCTTTTTCTCTTTGAATAATTCGAAGTTGAAAGGTGACTTTAAAGATCACCAAACTCATCTAACTCATTTGTCAGTTGAGAAAAGGAATTAAGAGCAGAGGAAGAAGTAGGTCAAGAACTCAGGCTTTCTGACAAACAGTTTGGTGTTTTTTGTTTTCCAAAAAAATCATATTTTTTTCTACCTTATTTATGTATAATTGACAAGTAAAACTTTTATATATTCACTTATTTTGATGTTTGGTATACATATGTATTATGAATAATTACCACCATCAAGCTAATTAATGTATTTGTTACCTCACATAGTTACTTTTTATGTGTGTGGATAGAATACTAAAGATCTGATTGGCAACAGTGTCTTTCCTGTTATAACCAGTTACTGCTAAATACTGCAAACCTTATGAGTCAAGAATGATTTGACACTTGCTATACCATATACTCACTGATAACATCTCCTGTATTAAGAAGCAACCCTCAGCTTATATTGCAAAAAATGTAAAGTAATACAAATATAATGGTAAAATCATCTTGCTGATTTTGATTAGGGTATGGGGTGTAGTGTCTTGTTCCTTGGTAACTCCTAATACTACGGTACATTATACTATCCAGTTGTTTTGAGAACTAAGGTTAAGTTTTTAATGGCCATTTAATGTCCCTTAAGGATTTTATTTTGTGCTTCTTGAAAAAAATTAAAGCTGGCAAATTGAGTGTAACATGAGCCTTAAAATAGAGATTTTTTTTTTGACATATTAATAAAAATGCAAATAGTTTATTTTCAGGAACTTTAATTTAATTTAATATTCAGTAAACTTTAATTTATACTTTTTGCTCCCAAGGAATATTATAACCAATATAGCTGCTTGATCAAACAATTTTTTACTTGATATGTAAAGTTCTTATTTGCTGTTGGGTTTTGGCTTTATTTTTCATTTTGGAGAGGGTCAATGCTGTTTCCCTTGAGAAATGTTTTATCTGACTTTCTTTTCTTGCCCATGATAATCTAATACTCAAAGCTTTTAAAGTACTCATTTTCATAGTGGAGACTATGGAGAGGGAGATAGAAAAGGGGATCACCTGAAGGAAAACAATAATTTGGAATTGATCAGACTTGTCTGACAGGGTCCCTCCAGCAAACACCAGCTCTATCTTAGGCTGTTGTTGAAAAAACTAGGTGGCTGTGATAACATCTTTGGATGCAAAGGTCATAAAAGACTAGCATTAATTAGCATTATTTTTTCCTTCAATTTTTTTGTAGTGATAGGAGATTTTCTTTTCTTTTCAGCACAAGAATATATTTTCATACCGCTTTTTTGCTGTTATGTAAATCATTATTGCATTTGATATATTTTACACTTTGGAAAAGATGAGACATTGGACATTTTTCTCAAAGTGGAAAAAGAAGCAAACGTACAAAAATGTTTCAAGTAAAATTAGAAAGAGTATTTTATTTTTCTCATCTTTGTTTTCAACAATTAAATATATCATCTCACAATTGATTAGCCAGAGACCCACATTAATGCAATCGTGTGCAGTATGTCATCCAGGTCTGGTAGCTTCAGAATCTTCATGTTGATTGAGTGGTGGAAAGGAATAGTGTGTTAAGCCTACAACAGCTTGTGTTAATTAAGACATATCCCCGACTGGTAGAGAGTCATGTTCAGACATCACCACATCATTAGTCAGCTCATCACGATATCATTTGGTAGAATATTTTTTAGTTTTTTTCAATGGCTTAATACATTTTTTTCTAAGAAACCCTGTAAAAGAACTGAACTCTAGTATTTGGATAACTGTGCCATTTTCTGGAGAAAGCCTGCTGATGAAGTGATCTTCTGATTTGATATTTTGCAGCAAGGGAAGTAGCATTATATAATTTTTGTAACTTAATAAAGAAAACATCCAATTTTTCTGATCTTTTCCTCAGAACCAGAGTAAGAATGAGATGCTAATTAATAATTGATAGGCAGAAAACTGGGAGACTAAAGAAGGATTAATGTAAGAGCTATAGTTTTTTTTATTTACTCGGATTTTTCTAAGGCGATTTTTCTCATTTATCTTGATTCTCATAAAGAAAAAAGGAACAATGAGTACTCTTCCATGGGATAAAACTAATTATTCACATTTAGGAATTTATTAATATAGTAATAAACACAGACTTTTTTAAAGCATATAATTTTAAGGTACTGTGTATGTTCTCTGTGTATGTGTAAACTTTTTTTTGACAGTTATGATAGCTATTCAAGGGCTTTCATTCATGTTTGCTTGGTATTCTTTGCATTTATGATAACCAGAATAAAGGATATTTCAAATGTAGGCATATTAGTTGTAGATTTCTTCATTGTTTTATAAGTGATCGCTTTTATGCTGATTTTGCTATTTGTGTGTATATGTGTTTTTAGTCCTATCAATATGATGTCATCACTGGATATGTTTTCCCCTAGATTTATAATCATATGTCCTTTGCAATTATATAACAGGGGAAAAGCATATTGCTAAGAAAAAGATATATTATGGTTGTGCACATTAAAGAATGCTGATTTTTATTTGCCTGTAAACAAGTTTAGGAGTCATTCAGTAAACTTTAATTTATACTTTTAGCTCCCAAGGAATACAATAACCAATATAGCTGTTTGATCAAACAGTTTTTTTACTTGATATGTAAAGTTCTTGTTTGCTGTTGGGTTTTGGCTTTATTTTTCACCCATTTTTGGAAAAAGCTAAGTGGAAAAAAATGGAAAAGATAAACATTGCAAATGAATCACTTATTTAATGGGTGCTCCATAAATTGAGAAACAGACTGAAAACCAAGGGTTGTTTATCATCAGAAGGATTTATCAGTCATTTTAGTAAAATAAATATTAATTTTATAGATAAAAATAGCAGTTGATCAGACAGTAATACAGCTTAAAAAATATACATTCAAATTAAAGAGTAAGTATAATCAAAGGAGAAAAATAAATGGTGCTTTTTGGATCTCTAGACTTTAGAGTACAACCACATCTGTTTTTGGATTTCATTAGTTCCTCCTAAAGTATATATAAGAACTGTCATAGTGCTGGGAAAAACAAACAAACAAAAACAGTAGAAGCCAGTTAAATAAATTGTATTCAATACATTTTTTAAAATATGAAGATAAAATCTACATCTTACTTTTAGGGAATACTTTGTGTGTGCCAACTCTGCTCACTAATGGTTTAACATCTAACTATTCAGTAAGTAGGAATGACAGTTGTCATCAAGTATATATAGTATTTTATGAAAATTACTCACCTTTGGTTAGTGATTGATTTGTTTCAGCTGTGGAGTTTTAGCTTTGCACTCCAGCTCAGCCTTATCGTGCAACTCTGTCAAGGATGGAGTACAGATGGCCTTGCTTTTCATGGTTGATATATAACCATTTGTTGTCTTCTAAGACTCATTATAATTAACTTTGATTAACAATTTTCTCTATCAAGTAAATATGGATGTGTGAAATATTTCTTCTACAAACATTTATCTAGTACCTCAATACATATCAGATTATGTTCTGTGTCTAGTAAGGAGAGAGGTGGGTAGACAAATACGTGTAACAATAAATCACAATGTAATAAAATCTGTGAAAGCCTAAGAGTATGGTGTACTAGGAGTATGCAGTAGGGCCAACCTATTTGACAGGAAGTGAGAAAGAGAATAATAGAGGATTCAAAGAAGGCTTTCTGTAGGAATGACTCTGAAGATAATGAATATCTCGTCCTGGAAATGTGTGCACTGTATGCGATGCAGATAGTATGCAATGTGTTTCCAAGCTAGTACTGAGGATCTTCCCTCCACAACCCTCGTGCTTATCTTTTTGTTTTTCATTTCATTACTCCCTCCTTCCCTCCTTTTTCCCCTCTCCTTTTTCCCCTCTCTCCTTCATTATGAACTTCATTCATAATGAAGTTTATTAAATTTTTTTGGTTTCATGTTCTACTGTCATCATTAAATTCTTCCAGATCCTCATTCACTTATTCATTTACTCATTCATTTGTGCTACTATAATTCATACACATGAAACACACACAATTATTTATGTCTATCCTTTTGCTTCTCTCCTATTTTAATCCCATACCCTTCCTCAAAGGTAACCATTATCGCAAGTTGTATGTATCATTCCTTTTGTTGTTGGTTTGCTTTGTTTCAGATATTACCAGCCTAAACAATACATTGCTTGCTTATTTTTTTAAATCAATAAGAGTGATATTTTGCTATAGTAATATGTTGGAATTTTATTTCACTCAACATTATATTAATATGATACATTATGATTTTATTTGTAATTGAAGTCACTCAATTTCACTTCAATTAATATTCCATTTTGTGAATAAGCATAAACTGTCCATTCTCATGTCAATGAGCAGCTTGTATCCATTTCTGTTGTTATGAACAGTGCTGCTATGAAGGGTTACTGGTTAGCTAAGACACATGTGGAAGTTTCTGAAGCGCATAGCCCTAAGAATGGAAATATTGGACTGTAGGGTATGCAAAAGTTGAAAGACAATGGCAGATTGTTTTCAAAAGCTATTGTACCAATTTGTCCTCCTACCAGCAAGGTACAAAGAGCTTGTGTTGATCAACATCCTCTCTAATACTTGGTCTTGTGAGACTAATTTCTGTCAATTGAATGACATATAATGTGCATGCTAGCTAATGGTGTATGGTTACTAATGAAATTGTATATCTCTTGTTATGTTTTTTGGTCATGTGTGGTTTCTCTAACCTTTTAATATAAGATTTGATTAGTCTATACTAATGAATATTTTTATATTTGTAGAGATTGTAATATTTTATAAAGATATACATATAAAGATATATAACCATTAAGGAGAAATAGACATATTTTAGTTGTATATAAAGTGATGGGTGCATTTCTAGTAAGGGATGTAAAGTCAAAATGGCTAATAAAATAAAACAATAGGAAATGCTTCCATTTTGAATTTATTTTCATGACTTTTTTTTTACCACTTGATGTTTATTTTTCTTTTGACAGAACGATTTCGAGACTTGCTACTGCCTCCATCTAGTCAAGACTCTGAGATTCTGCCCTTCATTCAATCAAGACATTATCCTAAGTAAGCAAAAGGAGTTTACTGGGTATTAGGAAGGCCATAGGCATAGTCCTGGGAGATGTTTGGGTAGGCAAAGATACAATGTAAGCTTTCTTAAACACTTCTGAAAATCCCAAATAACTTACCCTGACTAACGGGGGCATTTTCTGTGATATAATGGATATGTCTCAGGCTCCTCACAGCTGCATCAGAGAAGAAAGACTTGCTTTCAAGTGCACCCAAGCTGTAACTGAGATGCTGCTGTGGAGTGCAGTGAGCTGTGTGCTCAGCATTTGGTGGCGCTTTCTACTTGATGCTGTATCAACAGGGCCAGTATTTTATGTGTGATACCTCATCTGGTTTCCTATTTTCTGTCCTTTAAATGTGAGGATTTGTTTATATTGTAAGAGTGATTTTCAAAATAACCTCAAGCTAGCTATACTTTGAATGATCTCTCTATCATCTTGATAACGGGGTGGGGGGAGTAAATCTTCTATCCCTAGCTTACCTGGGGCAGACCTTTTTTCTCTGAGAAGCAAGTGTACTGGTTGGTTGAAGGAATATGCCTTTGTCTTCCTGAAGTTTGATAAGGAAGTACCAGACCTTTTATTACACATCTCCTTCCCTAAAAGCTGATGGATGCTGGAATCTTGATTCTTCCGGTGGACTATATATCATATTTTCTTTATCTTGCCATACATTGATGAACACTTAGGTTGATTCCAAGTATTTGTTATTGTGAATAGTGTTACTAGTAATATTTTGAATGGAATATTTTCTTTTTCCATAGTAGATCTCAATGATGGGCTTAAAATATTTAGTAAAACATGTTATAAACAGATGTGTTGTCATCTAGACTTCGTTGTTCCATTTAAAGAATAAAGGCAGACTAGATTTAGCATAGTTCTTTTTTTTTTTTTTGAGTTGGAGTCTCTGTTGCCCAGGGTGGAGTGTAATGGCATGCTCACAGCCATGGCCACCCCAGTGCCGACCCGCTGGGCTCTGGCCATCCTTCCGCCTCAGCCTTCCAAGTAGCTAGAAATACAGATGTGTGCTACCACACCTGGCTAAGTTTTTGATTTATTGTAGAGACGAGGTCTCATCAAGTTGTAGCGTAATTCTTAATGGTTTTAGAAGTTTCAGAATAATAACACAGCATTGACTTCAGCTTAAAGTCTACATCTGCAATTGTCCCTAATGAAAAAGGCAGTCTGTTTTTTTGAATCTTTGAAGCTGGCATTGACATCTCCTCTCTAACTGTAACCATACTAAAAGGCATCTGCTTCTAGATGAAGGCCAGTTTGTCTACACTGAAAGTATATTGTTTAATGTAGCCACCTTCATCTATTTATCTTACCTAGATCTTCTGGATAACTTACTGCAGCTTTTAATTCAGCATTTCCTGATACACCTTGGACTTTTTGTTATAGGGATGGCTTCTTTTCATAGCTTCATGAACCCGCCTAAGAATTGAAGAGTTGGGCCTTGCTCCAGGTTAGGCTTTGGCTTAAAGAAGTGTCGAGGCTGGTTTGCGCTATCCAGACCCCTATAACTTTCTTCATATTAGCAATAAGGCTGTTTTGATTTCTTATCATCCATGTATTCACTGGAGTAGCACTTTAAATTTCCTTCAGGAACTTTTCCTCTGCATTCACTACTTGGCAAATTGTTTGGCATAAGAGGCCTAGCTCTCAGCATGGGTTAACTTTCAACATGCCTTCCTCACTAAGCTTAATACTTTGTAGCTCTTGATTTGAAATGAGAGATGTATGACTCTTCCTTTCACTTGAACACTTAGAGGCTAGTAAGATAATCAATTGGTCTAATTTGTATATATATATATATTTATATATATGTATAGATAGATGGATAGATAGATAGATACACAGATTTGTTTCAAGGCCTAGGGAGGCCTGAGGAGAGGGAGTGAGAAGGAGAAATGACTGGCCTGTGTAGTGAGAACATACTACATTTATTCATTAAATTTGTTGTCTTATATGAACTTATTTTGAAGTGCCCAAATTAATTACATTAGTAACATTAAAGATTGAAGATCATCATAACAAATATAATAATAATGAAAACGTTTGAAAAATGTGCAAATTACCAAAATGTGGTGCAGAGACATGAAGTGAGCACATGCTATTAGAAAATGGTGCCAATTGACTTGCGTGACGCAGAGTGGCCACAACCTTCAACTAGTAAAAAAATGCAATTCCTGCAGAGTACAATGAAGCAAAAAGCAATACAATGAGATATGCCTGTATTTTCCTTGGTTTCCTTTACTGTGCTGTCTTACAAGTGACCTTCATTGTGGATTAGTCCGTTCAGGCTGCTATAATAAATTGCCATAGATGGGTAACTTAGACAACAGACATTTATTTCTCACCCTTCTGGAGGCTGGGAAGTTTAAGATCAAGGCATCAGAGATCGGGTGCCTGGTGAGGGCACTCATCTTGGTTTTCAAATGGCTGTGTTCTCATTGTATTCTCACATGGCAGAGAGGAGAGAGAAAGGAGGCCAGCTCTCTCCTGTCTCTTCCTGTAAGGGCCCTAGTCCCATTATGAGGGCTCCAGCCTCATGGCCTAATTACCTTCCTATAGTTCTTTTTCCAAATACCATTCCATTGAGGATTAGGGTTTCAACATAAGAATTTGGAGGGAATATACATATTCATATTCATGGAAAATAATGGTCCATGTAGTCTAATCTTTAACAGAAATACCATATGACGATTCTTTTTCAGTGTCTAGCCCTAGGGCAGATATTCTTTTCAGCATCGTTGAATTAGAAGAATAAAAATCATCCATGGATGTCACACATACCATATTACGGAAGTTAGAATACAGATGCTGAAGCAGGCTGCCTTCCTATCTGACTTTGTCCTTGACAACTTACTACCTCTGTGTCTCAGATCTGCCTGTTTGGAAGAAGGATGAAAACAATACCTAATACTCAGGGGCATTTTGAAGCGTAAATTAATTGATAAACTATTCAAAACTAAGCTTGGCATGTAGCAAATACTTCATATTAATTGCTAGTTGCTAGTGTTATTTATTACTATTTGTTTAAAATTACATATAGAATTAACTAGATGTGCATGTTTCTAAACACCTGAGGAAAGCACCTTGATCTTAAAGGATAGCTCTATCTCAGGATATTTTTGTGAGTGATTCTGCCTTATAATAATCTATTTGTTCAATATTTCTTTCTTTTTTTTTTTTAGTCGGTGTTGTTGTCTGCTGCCCAGTCTGGAATGTAGGTGTGGGCACACAGCTTACCGCAGCCTCAACCTCCTGGGCTCAGGTGATTGATCCTTGTGCCTCAGCCTTCTGAGCAGCTGAGACTACAAGCATGTACCACCACACCTGGCTAAGTTTTTGATTTATTATAGAGATGAGGTCTCACTATGTTAGCCAGGCTGATCTTGAGCTTTTGGGTTCAAGCAATCTGCCTGCCTCGTCCTTCCAAAGTGCTAAGATTACAGGCAAGAGCCACTGTGCCCAGCCAATATTTTTAAATTATTGCTAGATGCAGTTTTGGTGACCCTTTGACATCTTTGTGAGCTTCATTTTATAACCACTAAAAGTTTCTGAGTCTGAATGATGTTTATCTAAATAATTCTAGATTAAATATAGTTTATTTAAATTATAGAATATTAAGTAATTCCAACTTCCCACCTAATGTCTACTTTAGGAATTGTGGATGGGACAGAAAAGAGATATAATTCTATTTATGCTGTGGCTAAGGAGTGCTGGGTTGGTCCAGGGAAGGGCATGGGAGCAAAGACTCTGGGCATGTGAAGAATGCCCATATAAAGACTGTTGGGTAGGAGAGGAGAGAGTTCTAGTAAGGGACAAATCAAGAAATATGAGTGGACAGGGATTTGTGTATATCTAGATATGATTTAAAATAATTTTGGATTATTCATGGTTTTAAACACTCTCATTCTCTTAATTATATTATCTCTCAAATATACTCTTATATATTCATTATTGCAGATGACTGAAAAACAACAAATTTGTAATTTTGTGGCAATTCTGGAAAATTGGGAATTAATTCAAACAACTAGAATTTGTTTCATTCATAGCCCAGTATACAGATTTACACTGAGATTTTCTCCTCACTTTTTTTGATTGTTTTGCTGAAATGTTAGATATAGACTTTATTAGTGAGGTATATATTTTTTAATATTTATTTTATTTTTTTATTCTTATTTACTTTTATTTTAAAGATGTGGGGTACAATTCATGGTTAGGTTGACAAATGTTCATTATGCAGGGACTCTTGTTGATGAGGTGCGCCCCTCCCTCCCCTGCCAATCCTGACCCCCCTCCCCCCCAGCAATTCCCCATTTCTGCCAATCGCTTTCTTATAGTATTATGATGATTGTTCAAGGTCCCCTCACAAGTGAGAACATATGGTACTCTGTTCTTTGTTTCTGGGATAGATCACTAAGTATGATATACCCTAAATCCATCCAAGTTGCTGCAAGGTCCATATGTTTGTCCTGCTTTATGGTTACATAATATTCCACTGTGTATATGTACCACTTTTTTTTTTACCAGTCCAGCTTTGATGGGCAGCATGGTTGGTTCCATGTTTTTCTATTGTGAATAGAGCTGCAACAAACATGGGTATGCAGGTATCTTTTTTGTAGAATGATCTGCGTTCCTCTGGGTATATTCCCAGTAAGGGGATTGTTGGGTCATATGGAAGGTCAATTTCTAATTCTTTCAGAAATCGCCACACTGTCTTCCAAAGAGGTTGCAGTAGTTTGTATTCCTACCAGCAGTGTAGACGTGTTCCTTTTTATCCCCAATTTAACACCTAAAATATTATTTAGGAAATGACTTGTTCGCCCTTTATTATGTTGTATCACAGAGTGATGTTTACGGAGCATAGCATAGCCAAAATAGAAACAACATAACATCACCAATGTAGACTCTCTCTATATCGGTTTAATGTATGCTGAGGTCATTTGGCTCTTGGGCAAGGTCTCTATTTAGTCAACATAGTATCCCCATAATCTTTAATTTATCAAGAGATATCTAACAAATAATAAAATATAAAGAATTGTGTTCTTTATTTAGGTAAAAAGCATACATGAAGAAGAGAACAGACCAGTTTCTGAAGTATGTGTGTGTGTAGACATGCACACATGTGAACACATTTAAGGGAAAGTCATTTATAAAAACACTACCTGCAATGGTGCTGGCAAGCATTGTTCTAAAATATAAGAATGTTCATTAATTACATTCTTATATTTGTAAATTTTTTTTGATCCATTGCCAAAGCCAGAGCATCCGTTCTCATCAGGATGTAATTGTAAATATTGCTTCATGAAAATTCTCAGAGCATGGACGGGTGTGATTGTTGTCAGAAAGAGACAAATGAGTGGAAAGAAAGAAGAGAATGCATAGTTAATACAAAATACATGTTGCTGATTTATGGGTTAAAAGAAACAAAGGGAGATACAGAAAGAAGTGTTACTGCCCATTTCTTATTGTGTTACTGTCATTACCTCTGAATGATTTAGGTTCATAATGTGTGTGGACTAGAAGGTAGTTATACTTTATTCTTATTGTAAGTGCAGCTCGGACATGTAAAAATGTTTGAAGACATCTGGCATAATTTTGTCCACAAGTGGCTTGTAACCATTTTGGCAGATAAGTCAGCAAAACATGACCCAGTAACTTTGGAAGGTTTAATCATAATATGTTTAAAAATATTTTAAAAATACAGGAATGAAATGTTTCTACTTGGTTCCCATAAAGATCAAATTCTCTAAGCTGCCTAATATCAGAACTGTTTATAGAAAGGAATATTATTGATGACAAAATTCAGAGCCATTTCTTTTTGGCTTGGTTTGCTGCCAAAGAACAAACTTGATTGTTTGGACAATAAAAACAGTGTCCCAACTCAATCTCATTTCTAATAGCTGCTTAAAAATGTCTTCCAAGGGTGATATTGGGTAATATCTTTGAACTGCAAAGCCTCAGGTGACCTTTCCAGATTTTATTTATTTTCCAGCTTAACGTCCTTTTTTTATCCTATCAAAATTTCATTACCTCTTCTAGAGACCCTCCCTCCTTCTTCAGTAATTTTTGTTCTATTTGCATGTCTGTTATGTAATTGTCATCTGAGCCGTTATTTATATTCATAATAATAAAAAATAATAGCACATAAGGAACACTGTATATGCCAGGAATTATTTACATGCATTATTAACTTAATGTTTACCATTCCTGTATGAATTAGATAGTACTATTTCACTTATTTTACAGATTGGAGGACTGAGATTCAAAGAAGTAAATGCCTTTGCAAGCATTTGTATAAATGCCCTGACCAAAGTCACATAACAGAGCTGGAGCTCAAACTCAGATCTGTTTGGTCCTCACATTTTATTTAACTCAGCTAGACTGCCTTTCATGAACTTATGCATTTACACTTCTATTCATTCATTCATCAAATATTTGGTGAGTATTTATCATGTACCAGAAGCAGTCACCATTACTGAGAATACAAAATGATTAGGGCATAGAATATGGCTTTGAGGGACTCAGAGTCCAGTGGAAGAAAAGTGGAATCAGAGTTTAGTGAAGAAATTGTAACAGTGTGATGAGACTTACACATAAATAAATGCACCATATTTTTGAGGAGAAGAAAAGGGAAAGTGCCCATCTAGGTAATGCATATAAAGTTTAATGAAAAACTACACAAGCTAGGTGACCGAAGGAAGCTGGTCTGTTAACAGGTAACAGGTCCCAACCTCTGGGCTAGGATTTACAAGTAAAAAACTCATCATCAGGATTGTAAAACTGAGGCACTGCTGAAACTGTAAAGATTTTGGCTAAAACATCTGATAAGCAAGAAGCTCTCTTAGTTCAAGGCTAATGGGCAAGCAGCAAGGACGACCTAGTGCTTAGTGAGAACATAATTCATTTCTACCTCAGATAAGAGTTGGTTAAAGGATAGGGCCAAGCTGAGCCTCTAGGTGGAGGTTAAGTGGTTGAAGTCTTGGAACAATCTGGGAAAGTAGGCACTTTCTAGGAGATAAATTAAGACGTGATTCTCCATGCAAGTGACTTTGAGAATCATTTATTTTCTTCTTGCCCCATCTTGCATCCTCAGCTTTCATTCATGTTTTCAGACTCCATAGCTTTTGGGCTTGGGGAATGTTTGTTTGTTTTGGGGTGTGTGTGTGTGAGAGAGAGAGAGAGAGAGAGAGAGAGAGAGAGAGAAACTGTCAGATGAGTGAGAGAGTAGACAGAAGATATTCATTTGTTAAATATCTTATGTTAAATTTATCAGTTTATAAAGGTTATAGGAATGTAATTTTGATAGCATGATTGTCTTATGGAGATTCCTTGCCAAAAAGAGTTTTGCTCCTTGTGGACCCTAAGTTAATTAATAACTTCCCTTTATAGGGCTTTGATTTAATGATTCAGAATTCCAAGAGATAAATGTCAAAATGGTTTTTCAAACAATGTTGCTTTTTACATGTTATTGCATTAGATAATAATTACAAGTTAACCGCAGACATTTCTTAACTTTCTGCTGGTGAAGTTCTTAATTTGTTGAAGTCCAAACAATGTGGATTACCCTCTCACACCTTCCACCAAGTCTTAACTCAAATGTTAAGGGACTACCCTTATCACTATGCAGATGCCCCTCGAGGTACCATGGGCTTAGTCTCAATAAACCTACCATAAACTGAAAATATCATAAATTGAAAATCCATTCAATACACCTGACTTACGAATACCATAGGTTAGCCTAGTGTACCTTTAGCATCCTCAGCATCCTCAGAACACTTACATTAGCCTGTAGTTGGGCAAAATCATCTATCATAAAGCCTGTTTTGAGATAAAGTGTTGAATATCTTATGTAATTTATTGAATACATCACACTATACAGTATCTGTTGTCTACTCTCATGATTGTGTGACTGACTGGGAGCTGTGGCTCCTGCCCAGCAACATGAGAGTATAGTACCCATATTGCTGATCTGGGAAAAGGTCAAAATTCAAACTTTTAAGAAAGGCTTCTACTGAATGCATATTGGTTTCAAACCATTGTAAAGTCAAAATATCTTCAGTGTAGCTATCCTACATTAAGGACCATCTGCATTTAAAGTCACCATCGGCACCAGCTCACTCCCTGTCCTCTTCACTTGCTCTGACAGCAGCATGAATATCACCTGGGGGATATTCTGAGTCAGTGAGTCTGGGTGCAGGGCCTGGCATTCGATGTGTTAACAAGCCCTCCAGGAGACTCTGATGCCCGCTGAAGCCTGAAAGCCATCAGAGGGAGACTCTCAGGCATTTTAAACTCCCTTTAAAATGGACTCTGATGCCCTCTGAAGCCCAAAAGCCATCAGAGGGAAGACTCTCAGGCATTTTAAACTCCCTTTCCCTTTTTGTTGTCTTTACTAATACAATTATCCCTGAGAGTAAAACAGCATTAAACAGCAGTGCCATCCTTCCCTGGGGAAAAACTAAACATGTTAACGTTTTTCCCAGTTGAAGAAAGATTGTTAGATAATGGATGGCCCAGAACCCTGTTTAAAAAAAAAATCCATAACCAAAATAACTGAAAATTATAATGATTATCTGATTATTAAGAAAATGAGCTTTTAGTCAGACTCAAAATGAATTTAGTAACTAAGTTTCCTCTTAATAAAAAATGTGGCCTTGATAAAATTATTTAATATTTTGAGTTTTAATTCCCATTGCAATAAAATAGATATTATACTTAGCCATAAAAGTTGTTTGGATTAAAAGTGAAGGTATATGTAGAACATTCAGTATAGACCCTGGATTAAATTAAATGTTTAGTGAAGCGTACCTATTGTTATTATATCTTATTTTATGTTTCTGAGGTAAGGATCATTATTCTCCTTCCAGGCAGGAGAAGGAAGAAGAACAAAGAACATGAAATGTGCACGCAGACTAGGTCAGCCTCCCCTTAAAGAAAGTTCTCAAAAACCCAACCCAAAACGTCTGCAGGGCTTATATCCAATTAGACCAAACTGAGTCTCGTGACCACCAGCCCTGTAAGGAAGGATGGGATATATGGTTCTCTCTCTTTTTTTTCTTAAGTGAGTGCCTTACTATAGTACCAACCCCAAAATTGGGAGTTTGCATTTAAAGATTGTTTTATTTTTTATTTTATTTTAAAGTTGTGGGGTACATTCAGGGTTAGGTATGCAAATGTTCATTATGCAGGTACCCTTGTTGATGAGGTGTGCCCCCCCCTCCCCTGGCAGTTTCCCACTACTGCCAATCCCTTTCTTATGGTATTATGATAATTGTTCAAGGTCCACTTATGAGTGAGAACATATGGTACTCTGTTCTTTGTTTCTGGGGTAGATCACTGAGTATGATAGCCTCTAAATCCATCCAAGTTGCTGTGAAGTCTATATGTTTGTCCTTCTTTATGGCTGCATAATATTCCATTGTGTATATGCACCACATTTTTTTAATCCAGTCCAGCTTCAATGGGCAGAATAGTTGGTTCCATGTTTTTTG
>CAUYQG010002558.1:0-21268 GCA_963574415.1 Tarsius wallacei
GGCGCTCCCACACCCGGCTAATTTTTTATTTATTGTAGAGATGAAGTCTTGCCAAGTTGCCCAGACTGGTCTCGATCCCACGGACTTAGGCAATCCACTCGCCTTGGCCTCCCAAAGTGCTGGGATTACAGGCTGAGCCACCGAGCCCGGCCATGTAAGGATTTTCTTTCCCCTATTTATTAACTTATATCTCTATGGACTTAGATTCTTATTTTATTTAAAGTATTATAATCCATTATTATACTGTTTACTTTGAAGCTCATGCTGGCCCAAATTTGACCATGGAAGCCCCTTGAAGCTAGCCTCTTTGTTTGCTAGCATCTTTGTTTTGACAGTTTCTATCATTTTGGGGACTGGGGGAGAGCAAAGGACAATAGGATCTTCTAGGCTCATCTTGTCTTTTTTTTTTTTTTTTTTGAGTTGGAGTCTCACTCTCTCGCCCAGGCTAGAGTGCAGTGGCATGCTCATGGCCACTACAACCTCGACCTGCTGGGCTCAGGTGATCCTTCTGCCTTGGCCTTGCAAGTAGCTCATCTTGTCTTGTACTCTCCATTTCCCAGACTTGAAACTAACCATTTCTGCAAGCAACCCTGGTTCCTGTTAGTAAAGAACAGTATTTAGAAACAAGTTAAACTGTTTTATTTTTTTAAATGAATATTTTCGTTGATTTCTTTTCCAAAAATATTATCCAGGAAGACCAAGGGAATGATGAGACTTAGACTTTTCGAACTTTATCCAAGAGGAAATACAATTTTGAACAATCCCTTTCAACTAGAAGATTTTCTCCTATAACTATTATATTAAGACTGCTCCAAGGTGCTCTGAGGTGCTACAGGGATTGTGTTGTGAGGTTAGAAGTGAGGAGAGGTATGCTGTTTGGAAGGAAGGAAAGAGAGTTAGATCTCTCAGGTCCACTTCAGTTGCTTTAGTCTTTTTTTAAAAAATATAATTGAACTGCTACAAGAGTTTGTTAGAAGAAAAAATTCCACAGCCAAAAAAAAGTTTTAAAACTACTGCCCTGAAGTATTAGTTCTTCATAATTTATGTAAGGATTAGTAGTTCTGGTCTATGGTGATACCAAGCAGACATTTTTTACATATAGCATATCAATTTCATTTTTTTGTAGAGATGGGATTTGCTCTTCGACTTTGTCATATATGCATAGGACCAAGCAAACCAGCAGTTTTCCCTCTTGGTCCCAGAATGCCAACTTGAACATTAATTGCATGTACTGGGTGAATACTAATTGGTTATACTAGAAGTTTTAAAATATATTTTATTCATTAGACAAATGTGAGTCCCTCCATCCCCTCAAATCTGGTATACAGTCAGGTATTTTCATATGTGATAAGATAGACCTGGAACTGAAAATGCCACACCAACTCCACACACCAGGGCTAAGCCAGAACATAGATGCTACATCTTTCCACAGCTCTCCTTTCCCCAGTGCTGTGGTTTTCCCTCACCAATTATGAATTCTGTGTGTACAGAGACTTTCACTGTCATGCTGTCTTCACTTTACTTGAGATTTTTGATGGATAATATTCTCATTATTCCTCTAAATTGTTATACTTCCGCAATCATATTTTTAACATCTTCTGATCAGATCCTTAATAATTTTATTTCAGATGAAAACTACTTTAAATATGGTATTTAACAGATCATCATTATGTTTATTTTGTCATTGAATCTATTAAAGCATCATGAATTTCATCTAGTTCAATTTTTTATTTGCAGATGAGGAAACTTAAGACAATACTACACCCAAAGTCAGATCTAATAAGCCTTGCAATTCAGATTAAAACCTTGGTTTCGTTGCTTTCCTTTTACTGTTTTTTCCCCACCACAAAAGTGACATTTTCATTTAACTACTAACTGCTCTAAAAAGAGAAGAGAATGCAGAAAATATGTTTATAAATTTCAAGTGAAAAATCTGTGGCCTAAGGAAATCATCAATAGTGTGGGCAAAATATCTGTAGTATTGAAATTATTGCCAATGGTTTCTTTAAAATGCAGTTATTTCAGTTATTAAATTTTTTAACATTAAAAATGAATGCCATTGTATACCTCTTAAATTCTTTCAAATTTTTAAGTAGAGTTGATGTTTAAATTGATACATTAAAAAAATATATAATATGAAGTCATATTAAACTGTATAATCAGGTTAAGAAAAATGTATTCGCATGAAGGATGTGTAAGTTTAAACAGATCATTTCTTCAGCAAGTTATCTAACTTCAGTGCATATATTTTTAGTACTGTAAAAGTGTAAAGTACATAGAACTCAGATAGTATCAAACCATGAAACTATCATTTATTGAAAACAACATTGAGAACTGCTGATGTTTCATTCTAGAAAGAGAAGTCATACTGGAGACCTGAGAGCAATTTTCATGTATTTCAAGAACTGTTATGTGTAAAAAGCAATGCAGTTTGTT
This sequence comes from Tarsius wallacei, assembly GCA_963574415.1. Classification (NCBI taxonomy): domain Eukaryota; kingdom Metazoa; phylum Chordata; class Mammalia; order Primates; family Tarsiidae; genus Tarsius; species Tarsius wallacei. The sequence goes on from CAUYQG010002558.1 coordinate 2,437, forward strand.
TTTTGTTGTTTCAGAGAGCAGCACTGGTCTTGGTCCTAGTGAGTGGGATGTGTTGAGAGGGAATTTGGGTGGATATTGGAGCTGGATTTGGGGAAAATATCTGTAAAATAAGTAACCCTTTCCCTACCAACTGAACCACCTTCTGTGTGCCAGACTTCTTCCTAGTATTTTGTAGTTATTGTTTGTTGCCCCTACAGCTACAGCAGCTTTGTAAGGCAGGTATATTATTTCCATTTTATGGAAATGAACTGAAGCACAGATAAATTTGCTTAAGTTTATCCAGTATATAAATGCTGAGTTAGGATTCACACATTTTACTTGATTCTTAAGCACTGCTGATATTCAGTGTAACTCTGTATGTTTGTAGATTAGTGTGGCATCAGATAAAAATTTAGAGTTAGTCTAGATGGCCAAGAAATTTTTCTAAACAAAAAAAAAAAATTGGTGTATTAACTTCGTATAGGTAATTATGAGCAAGTAAAATTAACACTCTTGATTATGCTTATTTTCTTTTGTATGTTATAAAAAACAAATGAAAATTGTAACATTTTCTATGCTTAAGACAATTTTAAGGTACAAAATATACATTTATCTGTCATATACAATATTGTTTTTGTTATTTATGTTTATAAATATAATAAATAAGTTGCAGAAATGAATTCAGTAAGTTGCAGAAATGAATCAATTCAGATAAATTAAATGCACAAATGTATGTAGTGCACATATAAAATAGGGTCTGGTTAAGAATGTGCAGGCAATTTATTCATGCATCAGTTGGGTGACATAAATTATATGACCTCTAAAAGATACACATGTGCTTAAGAAAACATTGTTTTCATTTAAGTTAAAAAACATTTAGAGTAAAAGACAAATGCATTCAAAATTTGTGACATTTAAACATCGTATGTAATAAACTCTACTTCTTGCTCATTGTGATGATCCTAGTATTTCAGAGACTGCTGAAATATAACTGTCTTATTTTTTAAGTACATTGTACAATGATGATATATGGTTAATTGATCGTAAGATACTGTTTCTTACAGTGAGCTTAGCTAGAAATATGACTGATGTATTTTTACTATCCTGATACAGTAAGTTCTGTTTTTTGTTGTTGTTGTTATTATACATTTTGATAACCAGTATCTTTTAGACTTTAGAAGCTGTAAACCATTGTGTAATTCTTCTGACAAAATGTAGCCGTTAAAGCTCTTCACAACTCAAACATACAAGCTGATAAATATTTAAATGATTCTTATAGTGAAATGAGTAAGGAATATTTTTCTCATTCAGGGTAGTACTCTAAATGATAACCCAAATCTATTTATCACTTAAAAGCTTAGGTTTCTTGAGATGAGCTGCAGAATCTCAGCATGAGAGTCCAGGATTGACTGAACTGCTGACTATAGATCTAATCACACAGCTTGGAGCTGTGGAACCACTTCTCTCTATTGTAAATTGCTTTCTTTGGCTTATTTACATAATGTAATGATGACGACTAGTCAGTGAATGATAGAGTTTTCTTATATAGCCACTATAGGATAAATTAACACTATTTGAGATAGCTTGTATTTCCATAATAAATGTTTCACCAGGTCTTTAAAGAAATAAACATGTGCTTTAGTAATTTAGTTGGTTGCCAGGAATATCTAATATTGAATGCTAATTATTATACTTCTTGCTAATAAAATAGAGGATTTAAAATTTTATTATTTCTAAACCTATTTTTTTGTAAATAGAAGTTTTATTGTTGTAAAACAAATGTAGTTGTTCTCTTTTTTTTTTTTTTTACGTTTACAAAAAGTAAGAATGCTTTCTTAACTCCTGTCCATCAGTACTACATTACAGTTGACCCCAATATACGTGGGTTCCACACTGATGGATTGAACCAACCTCAGATTGAAAATATTCAGAAACATAATGAATGGTTGCTTTTTACTGAACATGCACAATCTTTTGTTTCTTGTCATTATTTCCTAATCAATAAGTATAACAATTGTTTGCATAGAATTTACATTGTATTAGATATTTTAAGTACGTTTCCAAGTGGGTGTGCATAAGTTATATGCAAATACGAAACTATTTTTATAAGTTGTTTCTTTTTTAAATCACAAATTGTGGGCCTTGCAATAGCATTGAAATACACACACACATTTTCACAACAGTATCAAAAAACTAATCAAATTAGTTTATTAAATATCAGTGGAAGGTTTGCTACTAAACTTAATCCATCCAGGAAGCTCGATTATCTAGTTGATTAATTGGAGGTCTACTTGATATACCATATTTTAATTATGGTGTCAATGTAAAGTATTAACTCAGCCTACATTATAGTATAATATATAAACTTTTAAATTAGAAAATAAATGGTTGGTGGGAAAGCTGACCCCTTTAACACTGTAATTTCAACAATCATTTACTGAGTGCCCGCTGATTGGATGATGTCAGGAAAAGTGATTTGGGGGATGACCTCAATATTAGGAAAATAAAAGCCCTGCCCTCAGGCAGCACCCAAGGAAGGAATATAACTTAAAGTGGGAAAGAAAGTCGGCTTTGAAATATTGAATCTGAGGCTGTTCAGCTTTTGAATAGTAGCAAGTTCTTCAAACTCTGATCTTTAGTTTTTTTATCTGTAAAATATTAATAAAATTACCTACCTTACTGTGCTGTTAGTAGTAAGATAACATATGTATTGTCCGTAGTACTGGATCTAGCACATAGTAAGCACCAAATAAATGGTGTCTTTTATTATGAGTCCTAACAGTGGAGAGCCCTGTATATATCCTGTGATTACACAAGGCACAAATGAACAAAATAAAAAGGGGCTGTCATGACCTTCAAATCAAGTACTTTGCCAGCTTTGAGACGGAGGGATCCTATTTCTAGATTTCATTTATTGATTTTGGTTATCCCTTCCTATAGTTATTCTTGTCATGGCAGCTTCTGTGTTCACAATCTTTCTAGACTCCAATTCTTCACTATAGTAACTAGATATAGCTGTAGGAGCACAAGGACTGGTGCTGGGCTTGCCTACCGTTTGTCCGCAGTAGGCTGTCCTGTAATTTTTGGTTGATTACAAACTATGGGAGGAGCTAAGTCAAACGCAAAAATAGTTTAAAAATAAACAAAGAAATAGACGGCAATAATAAATGCTAGAGAGAAGGACATATGAATTATTTGAATGCTCAAAAAAATAAAGCATCACAGCATCATTTATATCTGGAAGCAGCAGGGAAAACTATTTTAATTATAATAGTAACATTCATCTCCCCCATGTAGGTATGAGAGATTTTTTCTTTTTTCTTTTTTTTTTGTTTTTTGTTTTTGTTTTGAGTTGGAGTCTCACTCTGTCGCCCAGACTGGAGTGCAGTGGCCGCTCCCAGCCACCGCAGCCTTGACCTGCTGGGCTCCGGCGATCCTTCCGCCTCAGCCTTCCAAGTAGCTGGAACTACAGGCGCGCGCTACCATGCCCGGCTAATTTTTGATTTATTGTAGAGATGAGGTCTCGCCAAGTTGCCCAGGTGGGTCTCGAACCCGCGGGCTCAGGCAATCCACTCACCTCAGCCTCCCCAGGCGAGGGATTACAGGCTGAGCCACCGAGCCCGGCTGAGATTTTTTTCTTTTTTAAAATAAAATTTTCTGAGTGTATTTAGATTTTTTAGTTAATTCAGTGGCTATAAAACCTCTGTATACTTCTTCTTGAACTGCTGTTTATTTTCTTCTGCTAGATAATGTCTCTTTTTTCTTCCTAAAGCATTTCCAGGTAAACTAAAACATAAAGATAAATTTGCTACTTAGGCCAAATGTTTTACCATCACCCTTTTAAGTGCACTGTTAAATATATGTTCTTCAGGCTTCTCACCATAACTCCCTTAGCAATAAAATAATCATAGCAAATGTACCATCTTAATACTGTAGTATATTATGAATATGTTATTATAACCTTATTGTTATTTTCAATTATTTCTCCTGTTCTGCATAATTTATATATTTAATTACAAAACTATTAAAGAGTTATTGCAATGGCTAAGACAAATAATACAAAATATTCAGAGGAAAGATTATTTTCTTATTTTGTCCCACCACCCCTCTTCCACCAAGTCCTATTTTCATTTTGTGAGATGATTAATTGGGTGGGTGCTGATTTGTATCTCTATTTTCAAACATATACATTTACACATATATCCTTTAAAATATAACAACACACTCTGGTTAATATTATGGAAATTTTTATTCAGCTTAATATATTTTTACTTAAAAGTGTATTGGGGTTCAGAGCCAAGCAGTGATAGTGAAGTTAAGTATCCTTTAATATCTTTATGACTATTTTCACTTTCTTGACTATAAATTTCCAGGAGCCACAAGAAAAATTCTTATAGATTTAAATACAAAAGAAACCCCAAACAAACCTATTTATATACTGAATAAGATGCCATAAAAAAGTCAAAAGATAAAGCACAGACTAGGAAAAAATATTTGTAATACAGAAAAAGGCAAAGTATAGTATCTTTCATATACAAAGAGCACCAACAAATTAATTGGAAAAAATAAAGCCCAGTAATAAAACAGATCAGATACAGAATAGGTATATAGTTCAATGAATAATCATATATACTTTGAACCAATGATTCCACTTCTATTACTTTAGCAGATATACTCATAAACATGTTAAATGACTTGTGTATGGAATTATTTATTACAACATTGCTTTTAATAACAAAAGATTGAAAAGAACATAAATGTCCATCAAACAAAGACTGGCTAAATGAGTTATAGTTTTTATATGTAATGGAATACTATGCAACTGTAAAAAGTAAATGAGGATACTGTTGTGAAAGGGTCTTCAAGGAAAGAACAGAACATGTATGTAATATTCTGCCATATGGTGAAATTGGATTAAAAGTCTAAATTTCTAGTTGCTTATTTATATGCATAAACCCTTAAAGGATACACAAGAAACATAGTAGTTACTAGAGTAGAGGGTGCTAGAGGTTCTTTTCACCATGTACATTTTTGTACTCTCTAAATTTTGAGGTATGTAAATATATGACCTTATCAAAAAGTTAATACAATGTGTTGAATTTTGTAAGGAGAATTGCACTCTAATAAACAACTGTTCACATGTATTGATTAATGACTATATCCCACACACTCTTGTAAATACTTTCTTTAGATAGTCTCATTTAATTCTCACAACTCTTATGTTGTTATTCTACATAAAGAGAAGACAAAATAGATATTTGTTTAAAAAACAGAAGTTGCCATTGTTAGCTGTGGCAAATAGCAAATATACAATCTTAATACCTGAGTATATTATGATTATATTATTATAACATCATTGTTATCCTCAATTATTTCTCCTCTCCTGTGTAATTTATGTATTTAATTATATAACTATTAAAGACATTGCAGTGGGTAGGACAAATAATACAAATATACAAAGGAAAGATTATCTTCCTTTTTTGTCCTGCGTCCCTTCTCCATAAGGTCCTATTTTCATTTTTTGAGATGACTAATTGGATGGGTACCCACCTATATCTCTATTTTCAAACATATACATTCACATACATAGTGTTTGATTGGGCTCATTGTGTTATAGTCACTTAAAACACTTTGAGTATTTGCTGTGTGCCAGGCTTCTTGCCTGCTATTAAGACATCAAGTAACTAAATATGGAAAGTTCTTTTTTAGGGCAAGTACTAAAAGAGCAAGAATGTGATCCAATGACCTGAGTGTCTTCAGCTGACCAGCACTGTGGCTTACAATGAGTACTCTGTAGTGACTTGTAGTGTCCCACTACAGATAGTTCTTGGTAATAGAATCACAGCAACCAAAACTATTCTGTACCTATGTGCCCTTGAGGTATATAAATAAATATATCTGAAATAAATTTTTTGTGGCACTCCACCTTCAAATCACAGAACACAGAAAATTGTTTGAGTGTTTGTTTTCCTGAAGATGGTACTTGCCAGAACCATTCAAAATGCACAGAGGAGAAACTATTTTTTTAAAATTTGCAATGGACATCCATAATGCAGGACTCCCAAATCAGAATCACCTGGAGGGCTTGTTAAAAGAGATTGCTGGGTCCCACTCTCAGAATTTCTTACTCAAGTCTGTGGCTGAGAATTTGTAGTTCTCAAATTTCCAATGGACGCTGCTGCTCCTGCTCAGAAGACCACACACTCTTAGAATCACTGTTTTTGGGGGTCATTAGCACTTAATTCTCTTGGCGAACCTGGGTTGTAAAAGTTTAGAAGAATTGAGAACAAGACATATAAATGGCTATGGTGGCTGGAATGAAACCCAAACCACCAGGACATGAGCCTCTCCAATCCTCATTATTTAACCCTTGCAAGAGCCAATGCCATGTATACCATGTAATATAACACATCATTCCTCAACAATATTTTTCTGTGGGAAATCTGCTGTGTTGTTACATCTTTTTCAGATATTTCCATACTCAATTTTCTGCCTTAGAATTTTCTAGGTAAGAGTCTTTGATTTAATATTTCATGTTTAATCATTGGTCTCCTCCCTCTCGTTTTCAAATCCCTCATGCTTAAATATTCTTATATTTTTTTTATTTCTAGTTCACCTTTCAACCTTTTCCCAGGGGATGTTAAAAGATGTGTGTTTTAAAATGTTTTGTGTGATGATAAGTACACATATACAAGTATGCACACACAACTGTGAATGAGGAATGAATTATGTAGGTGCCAATTTATAACAATCGTACGCTGGTCTAACATATCTAGTCTTTTTAGGTCATGTTAATTTTGCTTATGTTTCATACCCTAGTCATGGTGCTGATATTACCAGCTATGATGGAGATTCTCAAAGTTCCTGGACAAGAATATTAGCATCTCCTTGGAACACATTAGAAATGCAATTTCCTGGCTTGCCCCAGACCTACTTAATGGGAAAGGGGTTGAGGGAAGGAGCAGCAATCTGTGTTTCTAACAAGACTGTCAGGTGATTTTCAAGCTTTCTGAAATTTGAGAGCCATTACTTTACTCTATGCAGTGTTTTCACTTACATTATATTATTTGACCCTTATCAGTCCTGGGATACTTAATGGCTCTTTATTAGTGTTATAGAAGAAATGAGAATTGAAGGGATTAAATAATTTATTCTAAGTCACTCTACTATTTAGCAATATTCCAAAGCAAAAGTGTTTATCTTTTTCAAATATGTCCTTTTGAATGTACCCTGAAACAATGTCAGTTAATTAAGCATTTTTGTTATTTGAATGATTATTAACTTGAGCTTTTACTCTTTCATTAGGTTTTAATCAACATCTCATGGGAAGTACACTTTCTTTGACAAGTCAAATAACAGGACCAAAACTCAAATTTCCATACTTTGGTTCTGAGGGCAGGGCTGGGTCCATCGTATATTTTAAAACTAAATGGCTTTTGAAACTAAAAGTAAATATATAAAATGTTTTCCAATGCATACCTTAATAAACCTCCAGTAAAAGAAAGAACAGTTTTATAAAGCAATTTAAATTCACCATCATTTCCTTGACTGTTATTATGCTAGTCATATTTTAATGACACATGCCAATCTAACTGCTGCTCAGTTACCAAAAGTATTTCTAAGATTAATTTGGAGTTATTTCTGTGAAATGAAACAATGCTGTCCTCTCTATTAGGTATAATTTTCACATGAGTCTATTTAAATTAATTAACCAAATTAACAAGCCATAAAATCAAGAATGTTTATAGAGATCCAAACCCTTGTAATGACCTCATTGGAGCCTCTAGACAGAAAATTGTAATAAGAAAAAGAGTTTATGTTACTGGATAAGACATGATGGATCTTTTAATAAAAAGAAATTGCTACTTTAAGTTGTAACTAATATTTCTCTTGGCTGCAATGGAAAATAATTTGCAAAATGAAAAGTTGACAAGTCAGACGAAAATAATTAATGAAGATTTAAGTCATATTTTATTTTTCCTTATGTTCTCCATATCTGTTATTTCAGCAGGATTTACATAATGTGGCATTTGAATTATGGAGAATAGAAATCTGGTCTCATTATAAAACCCTAGTCCATCTGGGAAATAATCTTGGGGCTACACTGGTTATATAAAATATCTTGAAATTTTCTAATATTTCATATGTATACGTAAATAAAACAGATTATTAGAAGGAATTTTAAAACATCTTTGTAGTGATGTTTTTATTTATTTTACATTTTAACCTTCTTTCAACTTCAGAGAAGAAAATTAGGTTGATGGTAATTATTAACTAATGTCACATAATAGTGTAGTTGTCATCTCAGCAGTTGCCTGTAACTCAATTTCTAGACCCCACCCTTAGATATTAGATGTTCTTACTCAGCTGGTTGTAGTGGAAAACCCAGAACTCTATTTTAAACAAGTACCAACAATGATTCTGATTAAGTAGTCCCTGAGTCTCAGGTAAGAAACCATAAGAAAAAATAGTTCTTCAAACTCACATGCTAAAAGTACCACAATTAAGTATTCTAAATGCTACTGTAGCTTCCTGTGTACTTCTACAGCCTGATAGGGATGATTATTGTAGTGACTCTTTCTCTCAATAACAGTAGTGCAGCAATTTGGAGCCTCAAATCATAGTTATCACTGTATTCCTGGTGCTTAGTACAGTATTTGGCTCATGGTAGAGACTGCATAAGTATCTTGGGATGCATGAGTGAAGGAAACACACTAGCTCCATGTTTAAAGTTTCCACGTTATTCACACTCCATCCTGTCTTTGAGTCAGCTGGCTAAATTATGTGTGAAATTTTATCTGCCTCCTCAAACCGTGTGGGCTTTTCATGGAAAGGACTGAGATAGAAATAGGGCTGAGTGGTCACAAGAAAATGAAAAAATACCAAACAATAGTTAAAGAGATCACATGACTCAAGGAAAGGACCTGTTTATCAGAGGCTCCAAAAACCTGGTTACAAGATTTATTGCCTTCCCAAACCCAGAGAGTAAAGCTTGTAAGAACTAGTTTAATCCAACATGGTGATGAATTTGACCAGCAAGCAACCTCCAGGCTCATTATACCTTCATTGTAATACCATAGCTTACTAAATGCATTGACTAGTGCTGTGGCAGTTCTAGCTGTGACCAAATATGGGTAGAAAAGGGTAGGGTGCCCAGTTCTTGGAAAACCCCACCACTTTCCTGGAAAATCCATGAATATTCTACCCCCTGATATGAATATTCTATTCCTTAGTTAGAGGTCGCTACGTAAGAAAAACCCAGAACCTGGTTGGATGTGACTCACTCTCTTGAGTATGCCTGTACTCCCTCTCTCTTGAGTGTGTACTTCATCTTTATAGTAAACTTCCTTGTTTCCCCTTCACTTTGACTTAGCCTTGAATTATTTCTCATGACAGTGTCAAAGACCTGAGTACTGGGCTGAGGTTGAGGGTCTCATCTGCCTCTGGAGACCCTCCCAAGCCTACCACTATCAGGAAGATGTCTTGACTATTTTCATTTCTCCTTGTAACAGTATTTTAACATACATGGACAGTAAAAACTTATCGATTAAAAGCCATTTTGTGCTTATTTTTATGCATTATACTAGATTCTCATCTCCATGAGGGAAGGGACCTCATCTTTTTCACAATAGTTTTCTCAGGACTTGGTAGTGACTGCAAGCTCAGAAGTATGAATGAATGAAAAAATTAACAAAATAATAAGTAATTTCATATTAATTCAGTTTTCTTAAAATTGAATGTTGGAAGTTAATGAGGTTTTGTGGGTGATAAAATTTATTTTTATGCAAAAGAAAAAAGTCTGCCTTACTCTTTAAAAAGAAACTTATGATTGAAATGTCCCTATCTTTTGTAAGAGACAGGATGATACAGTTTGACAGATTCTAAATTGGTGAAGCTTCAGTAGGGCCTTGTGGTTGAGTTTTCTATCTCAGTACTAAGTAGTTTACATCAGTAATTATGAAAATATAGCAGTTTGAGCCTAAAATGTTTGTCTTGTTTAATATCCTAAGAGTTAAAGATGTTTTCCCATGAAATAGCTATCAAAATCAGAAGAGTTGGGATTTTTTAGTTGAAAAACAAGGAAAACAGATATTTTCTAGTACCTGTGAAACTTTCTGAAATAAATTCTATTAATATACTCTTTAAAAATACCCTTGATTATATTTCTTTTCAAAATATAATAATGTCAGCAAATAAGTTAGAAATCTGATAAAGTATAAAATCTCGAGCTTTATGCCCTTGGTGACTGTGACTATGATTTAATTTATATTAATTTTATCCAAATGACTTGCAGTGCTTTTTTTTTTTTTTTACTTTAAACTCTTTGAAAGTGTCCCATATGTGCAACATTTACTTTGACAAGCTTATAGACATAATATCGTTATAAGTTATATATTGAGATAGCTCTGTACAACTATACAAACCTCTCTAGAGGTATAGAAACCTCTATGTCACCCTGTCTCCTTTCTGTTCAGATCTCAGGCCTCTTTCCCCATTTAGCTTTTGTCCTTAAAATGTTCCTGTCTTACTTAGATCAGCTCATGTAAGCATATCAATTGCCTGCCTAGAAAGAATTGCTTGAATATCCTCCTAAATGTATAGCCTGCAAATACTACCAAAGTTCTAGCTTCCAGAAAGAAACATAATTAACTGAAAAGTATAGGGACATACTGGGAAAAGGTCAAGAATTGGGACCTCCAAGTTACTGAGGTCTAAGGGGAATACAATTGTGACACCAGAGATTTAGACGTGTTTCACACCATATAAAGCTGAAAAAGATCAGCTGTCCATATGAAAGCGTAACATTATTTTTATCATAGCAACAGCTCTTTGGGAAGGCTGGGGTTGAACTGATTGTGAGGGGAGGTGGAGGCCAAGAAGAAACATCACAGAAGTGGGAAGGCAGACACTAACAGGCAGCAGAGGCAGACTGCTGGTCCCTCCCTCATTTTCTTCAGTTGTATTCACACTCTGTCTGGTGACTGTCCCTGAAAGTGTCCCCAACCCCCACTTTACATTGACAGAGCATCCGTATAATGCCTTTCCCCTAATTCAGATTTCTAAAGTACTTCATGAATAATTTCACATGAAGGTCTACCACACCAAAAAATTTCAGGTATTTTTGTAGATGCATTTTCAGTCCTCTAATCGCTATTTTAGGTGGCTGTTCTTAGACATGATTTTGCCCAAGGAAGACGGTTCTTTGATTTCAATTTCTTTAAACATCTTTATGATGCTGAGAATGTCATTGACTGTAGTAATCATCCAAGGAGAAATAAGACTGTCATTTAAATTTTTTTTTTTTTTTAGATTCAAGGAGTACATGTTTTTTACATGTGCAGGTTTGTTACATAGTTATATTGCATGATGATGAGACTTGGACTTTTGTTGAGCCCATCACCCAAGTGGTGAGCATGGTACCCAGTGGTTATTTTTTCAACCCTTCTCCCTTCCCTCTCTTCCCTAACTTTTAGGAGTCGCCAGTGTCTGTTGTTCCCAATCTTATAAGCCTGTGTGTATTCAGTCTTTAGTTTCCAGTTATAAGTAAGGACATTTACTATTCCATTTTCTGTTTCTGTGATAATTCAGTTAGAATGATAGTCTCCAGCTATATCCATGTTGCTGCAAAGGACATGATTTTGTTATTTTGTATGTCTGTTTAGTATTCCATGGTGTATATGTACCCCATTATCTTTATCCAGTCCACCATTGTTTCATGTTTTTGCTATTGTGGTTACTGTTGCAATAAACATATGAGTGTAGGTGTCTTTTTGGACATATATTTTTATACTTTGTCCCTCTAATAAATGATTGTGATAATGAGTCATGTCTTCAAAAGAAAAACACAAATTAAACTCCAGATTTCATAGAATCTACTAATTTCAATTCTAACATCTGTTAACGTATAGGAATAATAGGTAAAAGCCATGTTGTTGAATTTTATTTATTCTTACCTTGCCTTTTTCCTATATGCACTTTGTTCTAAAATAAGGAAATATTGGATATTCAAAAGTTAGGAATTGTGTTTTGAAAAATTAATAGTTTATTTGGACTGATTTCCAGGCCAATATTAAACTGTAATTTAATGAATTGGAATATCAATTAAACTGCTTTTTTTTTTTTTAAGGTGATGGTGTTTGTACATGCTCGAAATGCCACTGTAAGAACAGCTATGTCTCTAATAGAAAGAGCAAAAAACAGTGGCCAGACCTCCTGCTTTTTACCCACCCAAGGACCTGAATACGGACATGCAGAAAAACAGGTAGGGAACAAAAAACAGCAAGAAGATAAGAAAGCATATACTGTGCCACATATACCAGGTATTTTGTATTTAAAAGACTCACAGTTTCCGTTTCCAAGAAGTTAATTTTGCAGCTTTCTCATGTCATCATCTTGACTTTTCTCTTGATATAATGATCTTTTTTAAAAGGTCCCACTGCATGATGACTGCATGATATATTCACTTAACTTCTCACTCCATCTGGTTATAACTGAAGTGTTTAGTTCTGCTCTTTAAAATATAAAATGTAGTGTATTTCATGTAAGATGTTAGAATCTAATAGGTTTATTATTGTTCTTTTAAAGAATTAGTAGATATATTTTCTAAATTTCTTAATCTTAGTTTCTTTCTTTCTTTTTTTTTTTTTGAGTCAGATTCTCATTCTGTCGCCTAGGCTGGAGTGCAGTGGCACGTTCACAGATACTGCAGCCTCGACCTGTTGCATTCAGGCTATCCTCCCACCTCAGCCTTCCAAGTAGTTGAAACTACAGGCATGAGCTACCATGCCCAGCTATTTTTTTGTTTGTTTGTTTGTTTTTTGATTTGTTGTAGAGATGAGGTCTCACCAAGTTGCCCAGGCTAGTCATGAACCCCTGGACTCTGACAATCCTCTTGCCTCGGCCTCCCAAAGTGCTGGGATTACAGACTTGAGCCATCTATCAATATTCATAGATAAAACCTAAACAAACTAAAACTCTTTTTAAGAACGTAAAGGAATCCTTAGATCAGAAAGTTTGAAAATGACTGCCTTGCTACTCAATGTACGCTTAAAGGACCAAAAGACCTTGGGATCACCTGCATCTTTGTTAGAAAATCAGACCTTTAGGCTCCACCGCAGACTTACCAAATCAGAGTCGCATTTCAGCTAAATTCCCAGGTGATTTTTTGCACATGACAGTTTGGAAGCACTGCTCTGTATCTTAAGGTAGTATCTTAACATTTGTATTAGGTTTTATTTTATTTTTATTTTTATTTTTTTTGAGTTGGAGTCTCACTCTGTCGCCCAGACTGGAGTGCATTGGCCGCTCCCTCAAGATTGGGCAAACTTTGGCCTGAGAGCCAAAGATGACCACCTGTTTTATAATTAAAGTTTTATTTGAACACGGCCAAACCCATTTCTTTATTGTCTGTAGCTGCTTTTTTGCACTACAGGGAAAGAGTTGAGTAGTTGTAACAGGGACTGTATATTATACTCTGTGCCTTTGCAGAAGTATGCAGACCCCTGATTTAAAGCTATGAAAATAAATTTTGAAATTAAAGAAAATCAGTGGGTTTAAAATAACAGTAACTTAAGATGGTTTATATATATAAAGTAAGGTTTAACTGTTTACTTAACAGCTGCTAGCTGCCAAACATTGTGCTACACGAGTTCACATTTATTATCTTAGTAAAGTATGTTTAATTGACTATACTATAAATTTCACCATTTTATATTTTTATATAAATTCTGACTGTGATAAGCTGATGCCAGTTGTTTTGAGCATCAGATTCTCTTAATTTAGAACTATAAAATTTCTTCCTTTTTTTAACTTTATAAAAATTTTTATAAGACATTTATTATACAACTTTGTGTTCTTCCAGTTGTTTATTTATTATGAATTTATAAAAGTCTTTGAAAAGTTAAGATGATATTCACAAGTATCGTTTTACTTCTTTGGAAATACAAAACTCGATTGTATTTAAAAGCCAAGCCTTGAGAGCCACCTTGTGGATTTCTAGTTACTTCATCCCTCTCAAGTCTGAGAACTATTGTTTTAAATAATGCAGGTCTACTATTTAATTGTTGTTATATAATATTTAGCATTTACTGAGTATTTGCTAGTGTCCGGTACTATTTTTATTGTTTTATATGACTCATTGAATCCTCACAACAACCTATGATGTAGGTTTGTACCATTATTATCCCTTGATATGGCATATTTGTAAGTAATTCAAATGTAGCATGAAATAGTCTAGAGCATATAGTAATAATTTATGAGACATTTTTGAATGATGTTTATTTAAGGCAGTGACACCAAATGCATATTCATAGATCACTATGCTGAAAAAGAAATAACATGGAGAAGTGGAAATTTTTTAATACAATTGGGTAGGCTTGATCATCCCTAGCCATTTTTATTATACCTTTTTTGTATTTTTATTACACTTGATTTTTATCGTGATCCAACAATTACTGGATTTTTTCTACAAGAATGAATTGCATACACATTTATTAAGTACATACTTTCAAGGAACATTGTCCTATTCACCATTATATTCCCAGCCTTTCATATTCGTCTGATAGGCACTCCAAAATTATTTTTATCTTTGCTTTTATTCCTCTGAGACAGCTATTATAATAGATGCTTTCACTTTAATTTTCTTATTTGATTCATACCACTGTTTTTTTCTTTAATGATTCTTATCCCCATTTTACAGATAAGGAAACTAAAACTGAGAAAGTAAATAATTTTCTCAGAGACTCTGTGTAATAAATAGCAGAGCCATGATTTGAACCAATCTGACTCCAAAGCCCACTCCTTTCACTACACTGTGTTCTATTTATTCAAACAGATGAAATACAGTCTGGGACTTTCTAAAGCTTTTAGAGCACTGAGTCTTCTTCTTTTTCTTCTTCTTCTTCTTTTTTATTAAATAAAATGAAAGAACATTTCTTTAACATAACTACATCCCTCACTTCTTCTAAAGAAATATTTTAAAAAGTGGGCCTCTCCATAGTGCATACAATCACAAAAGATAAGGTAATCTTTCTGAATATGTTCTCAAAACTTTAAAATTTAAGATTATTTCTCTAGTACTAGTAGCATATTTCTTCTTATTTCTTGAAGTGCCTTTTGATCCTAATGGTATTAACATTCTGGCATTCCAAGGAAGCTCTTACCATGATGGTAGGAGATGTTTCTTCCCATGTTTTGGAAAATGAAAATTAAGTACTCAAAACATTAAAATTTAATTAGAAGGTAAACTTGCTTCAGTAGTACATAGAAATTTACACTCATGACTCCAGTTATACAGCTAAATTCCTACCGTGCCACAGTGACACTTTACCCCTAGGTGTTCAATATATACCCCTAGGTGTTCAATATAACCATCTTAATTCCTGACATACTGAGTAAGGTCTTTAAAAACACCTCTTTACAGTTTCATTCAACACAGCATAACTTTATTTATACAGATAATAAATAAAACTCCATTAAGAAAATCCTCCTTTTCTCTCTCTTTCTGTGTGTGTGGGGTGTGTGTGTGTGTGTGTGTGTGTGTGTGTGTGTGTGTGTGTGTGTAATAAGGCTGTTTTCTGTGTGTTAGCTGATGCCACAGCTCAAAATGAGTCTTTTCTCTCCAGTAAATAACAATTATATCTCAGGACCCTCATATCATTTCTCATCTTTAATATCAAAGTCACCCCCAGGGAAGAAGCCATCTATATTTCCTAATTGTCCAGTGGAGGAAGGAAAGTGAAGTGTACCAAGAGTAGCTCAGGCTATAGAAATGGAGCTTGGGTTCTCCCTGGGCAAGGGACTGTCTCAGTAATTAAAAATGACACCCTAAACAAGAGAGTACAGTAACAAAAAGCTCTGGTTGTGACTTCACCTCTAGAAGGCTTACAACCTTAGACATTTAAACATTTCTGAAACTTACTTTCTCTTCTATCAAATGCAATAATAATGGAGTTAATAACGGAGTAAATAATACCAGTTCCAATGGTTTATACTTGAGAAGCAAATGGAATGATGTATGAAATTATTTTGGAAACTGAACACTGATAAGAAATTACCTATTCTATCATAGAAATCATTTCCAGAAAATATATGATAATAATTTAAAAATGGTTAAGAGGATACCAAAACATATGAGTAAATTATCCCAAATTACCCTACCTATTATTATTACTTTTTTAATCTCCTCAAGATAGATGCTGTCTTAAGAAACCATTGTTTTCTGTAAAGTAAAACATGCTTTAGGGAAGAATAGCAGCTTATATTTATAGAAGCAAGTGGATGCAGATATTTTCATGGGGAAGCTATTGTTTTCAATTATGATTTCAATTTTAAATTAAATGAATGTTTCGTTTAGAATTTTCAGATTGTTTCACTTGAGATCTCAGTCAAATCAATATTTTCTTTTTGGATCAAAAATTTTAATAGGCTTTAAATATTCTAATGCCGGATTGAGTGTTTCTACCCAGTCCTGTACAGTATTTCTCAAATTTATGGCTGCTAATGTGAGTTCAACTTTTTTTTACACATATCAGTGATACTGAGAATTTTTCTTTTAGGTAGAAATTTTCTATCATGTAATAAGTCTTATGAATGTATTTATTGAAAATATCTATTGAACATGCTATAACACTAGGAAGAATCCAATATAATATATACCCTCAAGCTACTTTAAAGTATAATTTTATAACTTTTTATTATCTAGATCTAACCAACCATCTCCTTGTTTTTAGAGATTCAGCTTTAGCCTTTGCCTAAATCAATGGCAACTGTAGTCAATGCCAGTTTAATTTAGTTATCTGATATTTACAATGGAAACCTTTCTTTATTTCTGCTTGAACAGCTTAATAGTATGACCAAATTTAGAATTTCCTCTTTCTGGAATAGATAATATCTGTTAACTAAAGACATTATTAGGGGAATACAATATCCCCTTTTCTCTGATTTTTTTGCTTTAAATATATCCAAAATAGCACCATCACAGAGTTTTTTCCTACCTGGTCATATATTATCAACCTCTTTTCCTTTCCAAGACTAATATAATAATTCTCCTGTGATTTGCAAACACATAAGAAAGATGTTAAAAGTTATTTGTGTCTTTTAAATAAAACCAAACAAAATTGGTAAAAGATACATCTGATTGCTTAATTGATTTTTTTGTTTTCAAAGGGACATACCCTCATACAGAATAAAAGCTTTAGATCAAGATAAGCTTGAGTTTAACTTTTACTCACACACTATAACATACCTTTTTAACTTTCTCTAGCCTTTGTTTTACTACCTACAAAGTGGCAATAATACTCATATCTTAATTTTTATAAAAAACTAGGTAATATATACCTTGCCTGACACATGGTAGACACTGTAAATAGTTACCTATGAGGTTTGAAGAAGAAGAAAACAGCTTTAAACAGTGATAGATGTCACAATTAAATTGAAAG
Source organism: Tarsius wallacei (assembly GCA_963574415.1). Taxonomy (NCBI): domain Eukaryota; kingdom Metazoa; phylum Chordata; class Mammalia; order Primates; family Tarsiidae; genus Tarsius; species Tarsius wallacei. The sequence continues at coordinate 19,854 of CAUYQG010002558.1, forward strand.
CTTTGGAACTATACAAAATTAAATTGTAAAAGACAATAAAATTAAATTGTAAAAGACAATAAGCAGGTTGGTAGAAATATTAGTCACAGCCTCAATAGGCTAGTTAATGTCTACATCTTTACATATACGCTTGTTAAATTTAATAACTGAAACATAAAGTTTCCAGTAAGTAAATGAGCAAAAAGAAAAAATAAAGTGGGTAAAAAAACTGGAAGAAAAAAATTATCAGGTAAAGTTAATAAATTAACACACATTATTCTTAAAACCAATATAAACTAAAACATAAATTCTCAAAACTAAAAACATGATACTGTTCTCAGAAACTACACGTGATGATGTTCAGTTCTAAAGAGGATTTGAGGATTTGGTGCACTCGTAGATTTCCTGTGGCACTGATCAAGTTACTTCTTTAAAAAAAAAGTCTCAATACTATTTATATATATATTTTTTTTAATAATCAGTATTTTTTATTATGACATTGTGGGGTACAGTTAAGGGTTAGGTATACAGATATGCTTCCTTCAGGCACCCTTGTTGATAAGAGGTGTCTCCCCCTCCCCAGACAGATATCGACTACCGTCAATCCCATCTCCCTTCCCCTCCCCACCCCACAGTTTCCCACCACTGTCAGTCATTTTCTTATAGTAATACGTTGGATGTTCAAGGTTCACTATACGAGTGAGAACATGTGACACTCAGATCTTTGTCTCTGTGAGAGGTCACTCAGCATTATAGACTCTAGTTCCATCCAGGTTGCTGTGAAATTTATAATTTTGTTCCTTTTTATGGCTGTGTAGTATTCCATTGTGTATACGTACCACATTTTTTTAATCCAATTCTCTTTTGATGGACAGCATGGTTGCTTCCAGGTTCTTGCTATTGTGAACAATGCTGCGATAAACATACATGTGCAGGTATCTTTTTTATAGAGTGATTTGAGTTCTTCAGGACATATTCCCAGTAGGGGGATTGTGGGGTCATATGGGACGTCAATATTTAGAGCTTTTAGGAATCGCCATACTGTTTTCCACAGAGGTTGCACTAGCTTGCACTCCCACCAACAGTGTAGAAATGTTCCCTTTTCGCCACACCCTCTCCAGCAATTGTTATTTTTTTAGTGATTGATATTTGCCATTCTGACTGGAGTTAGGTGGTATCTCAGAGTGGTTTTGATTTGCATCTCCCTGATGATTAGTGAGGTTGAACATTTCTTCATGTGTCTGTTGGCTGCTCGGATGTCTTCCTTTGAGAAGTGTCTGTTCATATCTTGTGCCCATTTTATAATGGAGTGGTTTGTTTTTTTCTTTTCAGCACGTTTGAGTTCCTTGTAGATACAAGATGTTAAGCCTTTGCCAGACTTGGAGTTGGCAAATACTTTTTCCCAGGCTGTAGGCTGTCTCCCTGCTCTCTTGATG
>CAUYQG010002561.1:0-14210 GCA_963574415.1 Tarsius wallacei
TTATAAAGTGTTTTCTTAGTTTGCTTGTTTTCTTTTGGCTTTGGGGTTAATGTATATGCCTGTTTTCAAGCTTCTTGTTGCACTGTATTCTCTGTTTATTCTGTGCTCTGCTGTTCTCTTGGGAAGTGTGTGGTCAATCTTTTTCTTCTTTCTTCTGGGCTTAATACCTTTTTAAGTGTCTCCTGTAGAGCTGGTCTGGAAGCTGCATAATCTCTTAGGGATTGGATGTCTGGGAAGTATTTTAATTCTTCGTTCCTGATGAAGCTGAGCTTGACTGGATAGGAAATTCTTGGTTGAAATTGTTTATCTTTGAGGACTTTGAATATAGGGCTCCTGTTCCTTCTTGCTTGTAGGTTTTCTGTTGATAGGTCTGCTGCTATTCTGATTGGTTTTCCCCAGTAGGTAGTCTGAACTTTCTCTCTTGTTGCCTTAGGATTTTTTCTTTTGTGCCTACTTTGTGTAGACGAATTACTATGTGTCTAGGGGTTGATCTTCTCATTTGGTGTCTTGTGGGGGTTCTCTTTATCTCTTGTGCTTGTCTGGTCACATCTCTGGTGAGATGGGGAACATTTTCTTGGATCACTTCCTGGAATACTTGCTCCAAGTTGTTCTCCATTTCCCTTTCTTCTTCTGGGATACCAGTCAGGTGTAGGTTCAGCCTCTTGATATAATCGCACATCTCTTGTAGGCTTTGTTCTTTCTTTTTGAGTCTTCTTTCTATGTTTTTTTACAGATCAGGTTAATTACATGTTCTGGTCTTCAAGTTCTGAGATTCTTTCTTCAGCTAGATTAATTCTGCTTTTCATGCCTGTCATCTTGTTATTTATTTCCTGGATGAAATTTTTTATTGCCAAAATCTCTGTTACAAGTTCTTTCAGTGTTGCATCTTGTCTTTCTTGAGTCTTATTCACTCTTTCCATCCATTCCCTAATCCCTGTTGTATTCTGAGGCCAGTTTTTGGTGACTTCCTTTATTTGGGTACCAAGGTCTGATTTTTTTTAGGAGTTTTGTCTTTGGTACACTTGAAATTGGCTGTGGTCTTCCTTTGGTTTTTCCTCATTTGTGACATATCTCTTGTTTTTCTCTTTATTTCTGTTATTCAGTGTCAGTGGGAGAGGTTTTTCCTTCTGATGTTTCCTCAGTCCTCTATTCTTCCATGATCTGGGCTCTGGATTTGTTCACTGATCTCTTTGGAGTCCTTCCTCATCCTTTTCTGGCAACACCCTTTGTGTTTCGGCTGGATCAGGGTAGGGAGTGGGATGCCTGGAACTCAGCACCTGTCAGGTCCCTCCGAAGTCTGTGCTTTCAGGATATTCCCTCTGGGTCATGATCAATCCCTGAGTAGTTGATCTGCTAGTTACAGAGATTGGGTCTGTTGCTCCATGGTGGGCAAGTCGGAGCACTTTCATGCCCCACCTACAAGATAGTTGTGGGGTGCCTCTCTTGTCCTCTTCCATGGGACTTTGCCTCTGGACTCCCTCCACAGCCCCTGCTGCCAGTGCCCTGCCAAACACTGAAGTGGTAAGACAAAGCCTGGAGATGGCAGTCTCTCCTCCCAATGGTGGGGGAGAGCCTGGGGTGACAGTCTCTCTCTGCTGCTTTTCACAGGAAAACTTCTGTCCATTAAAAAAAAATGGCACTTGGCTTCTGCGACCTCAGAAGAGCCAGGGACCAAGCAAAGAAGCTACAGCACCAGCTATTGCACCAGGGGCCTGGCCACTTGCTCTTAAACCCCTACTTAGACAGTTTCTCCCAGCATTTTCTCCCCAGGGATGGTTTTGTTGATTTAAAAAAAAATCAAAAAGAAAGAAAGAAAATGGCGCCTGGCTCCTGCGTCCCAGGAATCGCTAGGGTCCAAACCCAGCAGCTGTGGCACCAGCCACTGCACTAGGAGAGCCCTGTCCACTAGCTTAGCTCTCACTCAGTCAGTCACTCACAGGCCCACTCGCTCACCAGCACATACACAAAATTTTCCACACACTCACTCACTCACATGGGGACATGCATAGTCCGACTGACTCAGCTGCCATCTTCCCCCTGCCTCTCATTCTTTTTTTTTAATGACTGAATAATGTTCCATAGTGTATATATGGCATATTTTCATTATCCACTGATCAGTTGATGGGCATTCAGGTTGAGTCCACATCTTTGCAATTGTAAATTGTACCAGGATAAACACCCACCAAAACCGATTTTTGAGCTGAGTAGCCTTGGGAAAATTTCTAATCTTTCTAAACTTTCATTTCTTCATCTATAAGATAAAGATAAACTTGACCTTGTGTGATTGTTGTAAGATTTATAAAGAATGTATGTAAGTACTACAAGTATTCAAAAAATAGTAGCTAGTGATTAAAAAAAAGATAGTTAACATTTATTGATTATATACTCCTGTTTAGTGCATGACATGAACTATTTTATTTGACTGCTTATACTATTTTTATGAAGATTGCTATTTAAAATATGTATACAGTTATGTAATACTTAACAATGTTTTGATCAAAACAAACTGCATATACCACAATGGTTCCATAAGGTTATGATGGAGCTGAAACATTCTTGCCACCCAGTGACTTTGTAGCCATTGTAATGCCAGAGTGCAACACATTACTTACATGCTTGTGGTGATGCTGGTGTAAACAAATCTACTGCACTGCTAGACATATACAAGTATAGTACATACAATTATGTACAGTACATAATACTCCATCATGATAATACATGACTATGTTACCATTTGATGTATTTACTATTTATTAATCATTATTTTATTTAGTTTGTTAATTTAAAACACTTTTTTTTTTGAATTAGAGTCACACTCTTTTTGCCCAGGCTAGAGTGCAATGGCACAATCACAGCTCACCACAGCCTCCACTTCCTGAGTTCAGGCTATCTTTCTGCCTCAGATTCCTGAGTGGTGGCATGTGTCACCACACCCAGCTAAATTTTTAATTTTCTGTAGAAACAAGGTCTCACTACGTTCTGAACATGAAGCTGCTACTTCCCTGCTATCAGTACCTGTCATTCTATTGGTTGAGTTGAGCCACTATAAACAGTGCCTCTAATCATGACATTTTGTGGAGGTGTATCTGATTCCTATTGCTCCTGTAACAAATTACCATAAACGTAGTGGTTTAAAACAACACAAGTTATTATCTTATAGTTTTGGAGGTTACACATATAACAATGGGTCTCATTAGGCTAAAATCAGGAGAATCTGGGGGAGAATCTATTTCTGTGCCCTTTCTAGCTGGAGGCTCATGGCCTCATTCCTCTATCTTTAAAGTCAACAATGTCAGGCCAAATATGTTTCATGCTGCTATATACCTTCTACTTATTAGGTCTCTTGATGTTACATTGGGCCCACCTAGATAATTTGATCTTAGCATTTGTGACCACTTTGTTTTTATCTTCACCAAAAATCTTGGTAACAAGATAATTTATTTCTTTTATGTTTGCTTTTATTAATGGCATTTGAGAGTTTATTTCTACTGTATTATTTCATAGTTCCTCTACTTTCCTCTTAAGTAGTTACAGTAGAGCTTAAATGTGGAAATTATGTATGTAGATATGATTGTAGAAGCCATTGGAGTGAGAAGATTGCCAAGGATGAGAGCAAAAGAGTTGAGAAGAGAGGGCAGAAAGTTTAGCAAGCCAGTAGAAAGAGATCCAACAAAAAAGATTGATAAATTTTGAAAAGAGAGATTGGAAGAGGATCTGGAAAGGGTAATGTTTTAAAGTCCAGCAGCTGAAGGTCAAGTTTCAAGTAGAAGTACATGGTTAGCAATGTCAGATGCTACTGACTCTGTGGAAGATGATTAAATTTGGTGGCTGAAAAATTGTCGAAGAATTTTGAGAGAATTGTTCTGATGAAGTAGAAGGAACAGAAATGTTATGGACAAAGGAAAGGCCTGATATAGAATGTAATCTTTGATTGAAAGATTTATAAGAATGGGGGGACTTCAGCATGGAAGAAAATGACTTCTGAGATGCAGAAGCAACAGTGCAACAAAACAGGACTAACTGATGAGCCAAAGTCTTCAAAATAATAAAAATCTTCAGACTTTCTTCTCATGCAGGTTTCTTTTCAAGAGTGTACTTAGAGACTGCACAGATTACATGCCTAATTACAAGTTAGAAGAAATGCAATATAAATGACGAGGTGTCTCAACAGGCAGCGGTGATGAATCCATTAATTTGGGTATCATTGATCAAGCACTGTGAAGCTAATTCTGTGATGTGGGTTAGATAAGAGCACACATTAATAAATGCACTTGCTCTTGACCTATAAAATGAATGATCAACATGTCCCATAGGGCTGTGAAACTGGTGAGCTCTCTGAAGAATCATCACTATCACTAAGCCATTTTAAAGGCCTGGTTTTAGATTTTCATTAGGAGAAATATCTCTGAATGCCTTTGCTAATGAAAACCAAGTGCCCAATTTCTGCTAAAACAGACTCAAGGCAATTATTAAAGTTTTTTCTCTTAAAGTGAAAATAAAGTTATTTTACTTGAGCTGCACCTTTTGTCTTCTTTCCTTTGGGAAGTGATAGCAATCACCAGTTTATTTAGCAAATACTTGTTGAACAACACTAGCATATCAAATAGCTAAGGAGGAGCTATTTATTCCATTTAGGAAAAGATACTTTAACTAGGATGTACTTCCTCTAGGCATCTTAAATAAAGCTTAAGGGTATTTAAACACACTGCTAAGAGCTTTGACTGCTTAGACAAAGGGCTGTTTATTTCATAGAACTCTAAAAATTGGGCAGTGAGAAAAATATAATGGTGGCTTTCCTTTGAAATGGCTGCCCTAAAAAAAGAGGATTTCTCTTTTTGTAAGGTAAACCCATTTTTTTTTAAATGAAAAGTGAGTGCCCCCGACTCCTAGGTATTGAGGAGAATGCTTCATTTACCCTATGTCATCAAGTAAAAAGACTTTGGTAATTATTCCCCGGTAGTCCAAGAAGGATTGTTTTAGGGCTTGGGCAGTACTTAGAGTAGAGGAGAGACAGAGTAAAAGTGTCTTAATAGAAGCATAACAGTCAGGACCTAAGGGGGAAAGAAGGTGAGGAAGAGGTTTCCTTTAGCAGGGTGGCTGAGTATATTTATGATATAAAAGATTCTACTTGAAGTTAGTTTTTCATCTGTGGTGTAATCTAATTTCCTTCCACAATCCTCAATAAAAGTCAGTTTTACATACATAGCAGCCCTTATTTAATGGTTTTTTGGGTGATGCAGGAAGAGGAGCTCTCCTAGGCTTGGGACAGAGTGAGAATAAGGAAGATCTCACTTGAAGGTGAGATTTCAAGGAGGTTTATTTCTTAAGTAGAAATCCACTAGAGGAAGATGTTTGAAAACCCGTGAAAGTATTGTAGAGTGGTGAGATTTTTCACAGAAAGTGGAATGGTCACAGAGTGATTTTATTTATAAAAGCATGGTTCTTGATTCTTGAATGCTGGAGAATGTGGGACTAGCTAGCTTACTCTTAAAACACTGATAGCAATGCCAGTTGAGCATGAAAATTTGTTTCCCCCCTGCAAGACTCTCCCTAAATAAATAAATAAATAAATTACTACAGACATTGAAAATTCCAGGACTTGAATGGGAAATAACAGATTTTTCAAAGAGGAAAATGAGATATCCTAGATATCCTAGCTCTGTTTCTTACCTACTGGGACTCTGAATAACTGACTTATTCTTCTTAAGTCTTAGTTCCTTTATCTATACAATGAGAGAATTAAATAAGTTACCTATTAGAAGAGTGCCTGGTACATGGTAAGTGTTTAATAAATGCTGGCTTCTAAAGAAGATGACTCTTGCTGCTATGTGAAGAAGTCATTTAACGTCTACTGTATACCTAGAATATGCCAGGATCTGTTAAACTACAGAGATATAAAGAGGAAAGAAACTTTTATCCCCTTACCCCAAGAAGCTCATAGCCTTTAGAATTTTGAGAGGGCCTAAGGCTATGACTCACCCTTCTCTGGTTTTACTACCAATGAGAAATAGGAGAAGATGAAATGTGAGCCGAACTTTATACTTGGAAATCCAATACTGCCAATAGTGCAGGGACACTGGCAAGGAGAGATGGGAAAATTGGGCATCCTATCATTATTTTGCAGACTGAGTAGAAGAGGGAACCATTCCTTCTCCTCAGGCTAGAAGACTCAGACTCCGCTGTGGTGTCCTGGCGTCACACGGACAGGAAGTCGGTAAGGAAGCATCACCCCTGGGGAATAAGCAGTCTGAGAAAGCATGGAAGGGACACTTTACCCAGCTGGAAACAACGTAACCTCACCCACTCGTGAGTGGGTCTTGGCCCAGTGTGACGTGGCCTATTCTCATCAATGTGTAAACAGTTCCTATTCTAGCCTCACGAAGGTGCAAGTGTATGCAGTTTTAAACTTTCGAGAGAATGGATTTTGTATTAAAGGCATCTCCATTCATGTTTATTAATGGAGAGGTTGGAGGCGTAGAACGGGTGTTTGTTTCATTTATTTAGCACTTGTGACAAGATGGCTCTGGGCCTGGCCAGTGCAAGGACATTACTTTATTGATTAAATAATGTGATGAAAGGGAACGGTGCTTATGTGTTGAGAGATTATTGCCAGAGACACTTGGCCCACAAAGTGCTGAAAGGAAAGCAGTGTGACACTTTCACTGTGAGTAAGTAATTAGCAGCCAGTTGGAACTGAAATACAGTGTCCTGGATTAAGTTCCCGTTAATACTGCAGGTTTGTATTTTTAAAGGCATGCATAGTTATACATCTTGTTTCCCCATGTTTTGACTCTGAAATAATAAAAAATAAACATCTGAAAATATAGCGAGATAAAACAATGTATTTGAAATGGCATAAAATAAAACTGTCCAATTTTATAGAAAAGGAAAGCAATTCTAATCTCAGGTAACATATATAAAACAGTAAAAAAAATCCAACAATACATTTATTACATTACTTTATTGCAGTCCTAAAAAAAGTCTACAACTCTCAGAAATGTTTTAGGATATATATGAAGTATATATGCTTGTTCAGACATTTATAGGAGAAAATAGGACTAGACTATTTAAGAGTATTGCCTGACACTTATTCTTTGACCCATGGAACAATTTGAAGAATAGCTTTTTTGCCCCAAAAGATGGAGATCCACAGTAACCAGAGGCATCTGTGGGTCTACTTTGAGTGATGGCACTGCACTTTCTCTGTTTCGTGCTGAAGGAAGTTGTATGGGCTATCTGTGGCTCCTTTTGATAACCTGATCTCTCTTCCATCATGTCTATACTATTCAGAGCATTACTCCTAACTTTCTGTTCATCATTATTATTTTTTTTTTCCGTTTTACCTGCCTGCCTACATTCTTTTTTCTCTCTCTCCCTTCTTTAACAAATAGTTAAAACAAAGGCTCTGAAGGCTGTCTTCCTAAGTCCAAATCCTGGTTCTGTAACTTACTTGCTGTGTGACCTTGGAAAAGCCACTTGACCTTTCAATGCTCCAGTTTCCTCATTTGCAAAATGCTGTTAATAATAGTGCCTACTCTTAGGGTTGTTACAAAAATAAATGATTACACATTTTTATTTTTTAAATATATTTAGAGAGTACAAGTGCAGATAAGAATAAAAAGATTTAAAATACTTAAATTTCTTAAGACACTCTTGACACATAATAAATTTCATCATACTTCATATGCATTTATGTAGCTAATTAATACACTGGTTGGATTCCCACTAACTCAAAAACATTTACTGGCTTCTTGAGACCTCTAAAATTATGCTAAAACTATTAGCAGGAATTCAAGATACTCTATTATTTGGCCACATCCTGTCTTTTAAACCTTTTTCACAATCGACTCCACCATATTCCATATTCCAGTCACTTGGGTGTCCATATTCACACTATAGTTTGAATGTTTGACCCCTCCAAACCTCATGTTGAAATTTGGTTTCAAATGTTGTAGGTGGAGTCTAATGGATGGTGTTTGGGTCATGGGGGTGGATCCCTCATGAATAGGTTAATGTCCTCTGGGTGAGGAGTGAGTGAGTTTTCACTCTTATTAGCTACCCCAGGAGCTAATTGTTTAAAAGAGCCTGGCAGTTCTTCATTTCTCTTGCTCCCTTCCTCACCATGTGTCTCTGTACATGCTGCTCCCTGTTGCCTTCTGCCATGAGATGAAGCTTCCTGAGGTTCTTGTCAGCAGATGTAAGTGCCATGCTTCTTGTATAGCCTACACGACCATGGGTCAAATCTCTTTTGTTTATAAATTACTCAGCCTCTGGTATTCCTTTATAACAACATAAATGAACTAAGATCATTCATCATAGCCCGAATTTGTCATATATTTTCCAGCTTCTCCAAACTCCTCACTCAGCAGAAATGCCCCCATTTCTTCTTTTCTACCACTCAAAAGCTGAACATCTATGTTTCCATTAAGAATTGAGCACTCTCAGTACATTAAAATTTCTTGTGTAGATCTTTGCTATTTAATGTGGTTGTGGAAGGCTGAATGATGGAACTCCCCATCCACCCCAAATGTCCACATTCTAATCTCTGGAATCAGTGATATTATCTTATATGGCAAAGACTTTAGAGATGAGATTAAGTTAAGGATCTTGAGAAAGGGAGATTATCTTGGATTATTCACTTGGTCACTAATGTAATCACAAGTGCCATTATAAGAGGGAGGCAAGGAGAGAATTCACACAGATAAGGTGAGAAAGCAACAAGATCATGGAGGCAGAGACTGTAGTGATCCAGCCACAAGGCAAGAAATGCCAAAAGCTACCCTAAGTTGGAAGAGCCAAGATCAGATTCTCCCCTAGAACTTCCAGAGGGAGCTTGGCTCTGCCTGTACCTGGATTTGAGCTTTGTAAGACTCATTTTGGACTTCTGGCTTCCAGAACTATGAGAAAATAAGTTTATATTTTTAAAAGTTACCTAGTTTGTGGTAATTTGCTATAGCAACTACAGGAAATTAGTACAATGCTATTGTGGTCTACCATTTTAGTTTCAGTAATTTAAAACATTTATTTTGAAATTTATGTACAGTGAAGTTCACTTTTTGGTATATAGTTCTATGAGTTCTGACAAATGTATAGACTCAAGTAACCACCATCAAAATCAGAATACAGAACAGTTTCATCACTGTCCCACCCCCACCACTCTTTGTGCTACTCCTTCTAAGCAAACCTTCCCTACACTCTTAACCCTTGACAACCACTGATCTTTTCATCACTACAACTTTGCATTTTGCAGAATGTCATATAAGTGGAGTAATTTAATATGTAGCTTTTTGAGACTAACTTCTTTCACTCTATACAATCCATCTGAAATTTATCCCATGTTGTTGTACATATCAATAATTTATTTCTGTTTTATTGCTGAATAGCTTTCCATTTTATGAATATTTCATAGTTAATTTACCCATTCCTCAGTTGAGGAACGTTTAAGTTGTTTACAGTTTTTGGCCATTACGAATAAAATTGCTGTAAAGATTCTCGTGCAGGTTTTTGCAGAAACACATGTTTTTGTTGTTGTTGTGAATTTCATTTGGGTAAATACCCAGGAGTGAAATTGCTGAATTGTATGGTAAGTGTGTATTTAACTTTATTAAAAAACTGCCAAACTGATTTCCAAAGTGGCTATACCATTTTGTATTCATATCAGCAAAGTATGAGTGTTCCAGTTGCTCTGTATCCTTTTAAGCACCTGATATTGTCATTTACTAATATATATTTTAAAATATTTTTATTTTGGTCATTCTTATACTTGTATGATGGTATCACATTGTGGTTTTTATTTGTATTTTTCAGGTGACCAATGATACTAAGAATATCTTTTACATGCTTATTTTCTATCTGTTTTTTATTTTCTTGGTAATTGGGAAACCAATATAACCCAAGGAATAGTGAATGTCAAGCTCTAAATTGTGCATTAATGATTACTTTTAAATAAACCTTTTTGTCTTAGTCAGTTTGGGTTGCTATAACAGAATACCATACACTGAATAATTCAAATCAAAAACACTTATTACATTTGTTTTTCACAATTCTGGAGGCTAGGAGTCAGGGTGCTAGTAAGGTTGGGTTCCTGGTGAGGACCCTCTTCCTGTTTTACAGATGACTGACTTCTCATTGTGTCTTCATATGGCAGAGAAAGGGAAAAAATTTTCTTGTGTCTCTTCTTACAAGGGCACTAATTCCATTCATGAGCACTGTACCTCATGACCTAATTACTTCCTAGTACCATTGATTTGGAGGTTAGTATTTTGACATATGAATTTTAGGAGGACCCAAACATTCAGTCCATAGTATATCTCATTTTGTATACTTTAAATTTAGAAGAATTTAATTTTACTATGAGGAGCCAAGCTCACACATGACTTTTATATGTAACAGTTCTGCTAAAAATATGACTTAGGCTAACCCTAACTTTCTGAAATTAGATAAAATGAGCAAAATAACACTGATTCAGTTCCTAATTATTATTGTTCTTTAGCCATGTTGTAGCCATAACACAAAGTGCAGAGCAGATTGACTTCCTCCTCATTAGGATTTTCTTGAATTTGTACTTTCCCTTAGAAACTGACCCGAGTCACTGTTATTGGTCTCTTGTTTTTCCTCTGATGGCATTGGCAACTCCATCACTTTGTGACCCACTTACAGTTTTATCACTTGAAATAGCGAGTTTGAGTTTATCTTTTCTTCTTATGTACTACCCATTTCCTTAGAATTCACATTTCAAGAACTCCCTGGATATTCTGACTAAATTGCCTTTTTAAGAGGCTCTCCATTTCAATTTTTCAATTCTCTACCAATAATCCTGCCTTTAATCCTAGCAAAGGACTTTCCCTACAAAAAGACCTTTAAGTCATCACCATTCCCCGGGAGAAAATTATTCTCTAATCTTCCCCTCAATTTCTTCTTGTAAACATTGAGGTTTTGCTGCTCTTCCCAGAGAGTTGTTAGCCTTTTGTCTCTTATTCCATCTGATTAGGCTTTTGCAATCAGATTTGGGAATAATCTTGAGCTGAATTCAAGTGAACAAATGATTTCTACCCAGCTGTTGTATTTGCGACTCTGTAGTGAAGGGGGAAAAATGTTTATGATCTGTTTTTACTAGTGAGAATAGGGTAAGAGTTCACTGCTTCTGATCTTACTTCAGGGTCACTGTCTTATTTTTAAGAAAGGTGTAAAAAGAAATCAACACAAGAAAGTGGTTCCTGAATGAAGTAAAGTATTTTGTAGCCCTAGCTACAGATTTAGATGTCCCTGCTCAGCCCGTTTGGGAATATACTCATCCAGGCTGTGATTTCTTCCTTCACTTTTGTAAGACTAGGAAGAGGGAGAGTCACTTACAAATTTGACTATAGCATGATGGCAAACAATAACATTGTCTGGTAGCTTCTCTTTCATGTGATGGGATATATTCGTTTGAAGAAATTTTAGAAAATAATTCAGTAGCACCTTCCAGAAAAAGAGATATGTTGTAGGACATACTTACTCATACTTTTTGAAACCATTTATTCCTTGCTAAATTATCTGCTTGTTTCTATACAGATATAATCTGAGAGATTAAAGAATTAAAACCACAAATGTGTCCTGTGAAAAGAAAATGAGCTTCTCAGACTTTCGCCGGCTTCTGATATGTGGATTTTTTAGGCTAATTTAAATATTAATAAAAAGATAAGAGAATTGATCTGAACTTCTTTATTCATATACTCATAAACTGAATCTGCACATTGATTCAGAAATAATGAATGTTTAACCAATTATAAACACCTTTATTCTCAGTTCTGGTAAGATGGTGACGGCACAGGTGGAACTGTGAGATTCTCCAAAAGTGAGTTTCCATAAAGACTCTTACTTTCCTTCCCCCCCACCCCCACCTCCAGCTGCACCAGTTCCAGGCCTGGAGATGCTTGGTTCCATGCACGGCCGGCTACCGCGGCCCCTCTGCAGCTGCTGTTCCACCCCAGGTGGCCTTGGCCCGGTTGAGTGGAGCTCCCAGCTCCCTTCCCAGCTAAACTGTCTCACCCAGCCCCAAGCCGCCCGCCACTGCCTGTGGAGGCCCTCGGATACCTCCTTGTGGAGATGTGGGTTCCCTTGCTGGCTACACTGATCTGCCCGGCACTCAGCTGCTGCCAGCTCCTTTCCTGGCTGGGTGCCCAGCCCAGTCTTGGACCGTGGCTGCCTGTGTAGGCCGTCCACGCCCACCCCTTGGAACTACAGGCTCCATTCCCTCCTGGGGTGCCCCACCAGGCCCAAGGCCTCTGCTGCCCATGCAGGCCGCCAATGCCTGTGCCTCCGAGCTCTGCACTGCCACCCAGGCTGAAGCACTCAAAGCTCTGACTGGTGCTTGACCCTCAGAATTCTGGGCCCCCGCCCTGGGTTCTGGGTTCCCGCCCAGCCCCATCTCAAGCTGCCGTCACGCAGGGAGGCTCTAGGCACCCATCCCTCAGAGATACCAGCTCCATTACTGGCTGAAGTGCCCTGTGGGGGGTCCCAAGCCGCTGCCACTGCCCGCCACCTGCCCTCTGGGGCTCCAGTCCCCACTCTGGCTGAGGCACCCAGCAGTCTTGCACTCCACTTCCCCTAACTTGCCTCTGACTACAGTGGGCCAGAGAACAGCTGGAGCCCTGTGACCAGGCAGAGACCTGCAGCGACTCACCCACTCAGCTCTGCCTAACCTCCAAACTGGGAGCTAAGACCCCATGGTTGTGTAAGGGAACAGTACATCTTAAAGAGGTGCTGAACAGCCAATCTTAGCTCTTGGTTCCAGCCCCGGGAAATTCAGGGCTCCCTCCCCCTGCAAGACAATAAATGAGAAGACCAACTCCCAGACACATAATAATTCACCTAAAAAAAGTAGGAATAAAAGAAAAAATCCTAAAGGCAGCAAGAGAAAAAGGTCAGATTACCTACCATGGAAGACCAATTAGAATAGCAGCAGATTTATCTACAGAAACCTTTCAGGCTAGAAGAACTTGGAGCCCTATCTTCAAAGTTCTAAAAGATAAACAATTTTAACCAAGAATAACCTACCCAGCCAAGCTAAGCTTCATCAGTGAAGGAGAATTAAAATCTTTCCCAGATATCCAATTCCTAAGAATTTATGCTGCCACCAGACCATCTCTACAAGAAACACTTAAGAAAGTATTAAACACAGAAGAAAAGGAAAAAAGAACGATAATGTTCTTCACAAGAGTATAGGAAAAAGATTAAAAACACAAACAAACCAACCCCCAAACCAAAAGAAAGACAACAAACAACCAGGAAAAACAACAAAAACTCTATAAGAACCTTATGATAGGGATCAACTCTCACATTTCAATAATTATCCTGAATGTGAATGGACTAAATGCACCACTGAAAAGACATAGAATGGCAAAATGGATAAAATATCACCAGGCAACAATATATTGCCTTCAAGAGACTCATCTCACTAGAAAGAACACTCACAGACTCAAAGTAAGAGGATGGGAAACAAATTTTTAGGCGAAAGGAACAAAAAAGAAAGGAGGAGTCACGATTTTAATCTCAGACAAAATACTCTTTAAGCTATCAAAAATTAAAAAAGATACAGAAGGCCACTAGATAATGATAAAAGGTTCACTCCATCAACAAGAAATATCTATCCTAAACACATATGCACCCAACATAGGAGCGCCAACTTTCATAAAGCAGCTTCTAGGTAAACTCAAAAAAGATATTGACTCTAACACTATCATAGCTGGGTACTTTAATATCCCACTCACAACCCTAGACAGATCAACAGGACAAAAAATCAGCAATGAGATCCAGAACCTCAATGTGACTCTTGACCAAATGGACTTAATTGATACCTATAGAACACTCCACCCAACAACCACAGAATATACATTCTACTCATCACCGCATGGAATGTACTCAAAGATCGACCACATACTTGGCCATAAATCAAGCATAAACAAATTTCAAAAGATCAAAATTTTGCCATGCACCTTCTTGAACAACAGTGGAATAAAAATAAACATCAATACCAGCAAGGTTCCCCCCAAACCCACAAAGACATGGACACTAAATAGCATGATGCTAAACAACTCCTGGGTCAATGATGAAATCAAAACAGAGATTAAAAGATACCTGGAAACAAATGAAAATGAAGAAACATCTTACCAAAATCTCTGGGACACCATAAAAGCTATAATAAGAGGAGAATTCATATCTCTACAAAC
>CAUYQG010002562.1:0-21233 GCA_963574415.1 Tarsius wallacei
CAAATTTTATCTACGAATGGGCAGCACAACTCTCCAAAGTATTTATTTATTTATTTATTTAATTTTTTTATTTTTTGAGTTGGAGTCTCACTCTGTCGCCCAGACTGGAGTGCAGTGGCAGCTCCCGGCCACCGCAGCCTCCACCTGCTGAGCTCCGGTGATCCTCCCGCCTCAGCCTTTCAAGTAGCTGGAACTACAGGCGTGTGCTACCACGCCCAGCTAATTTTTTTGATTTATTGTAGAGATGAGGTCTCGCCAAGTTGCCCAGGCGGATCTCGAACCCATGGGCTCAGGCAATCCACTCACCTCGGCCTCCCAAAGCGCGGGATTACAGGCTGAGCCACCGAGCCCGGCTCTCCAAAGTATTTAAATCCATCTGGTGCTTTTCATGTTTCTCAAATGTATTTACTCACTGCCATAATTTAGGTGTCAGCAACCAATTTAGGTTTCTCTTTCTTGAATTATCCACTTTTGTCATTCAAATTATTAGTCTGTACATTAAATGAGCTTTTATGTACATGCAACAGTGATTTGCTTCTACTTTTGCATCCCTCTGAGAATTTTGAGATATATTTCTAGTAACAGGTTGTAGATTATGATCCAAATTACTGTTTATCTATTCCTAGTAAAGAGAGAGGTTGTTGCTTCATACTTCTAAGACTAAGTAGTTACACACCAAGATGATCACTTATGAACCAACTAGAGCAATA
The DNA here is from genome assembly GCA_963574415.1 of Tarsius wallacei. Classification (NCBI taxonomy): domain Eukaryota; kingdom Metazoa; phylum Chordata; class Mammalia; order Primates; family Tarsiidae; genus Tarsius; species Tarsius wallacei. The sequence continues at coordinate 711 of CAUYQG010002562.1, forward strand.
CAAACAAGCCAATGCTGAGAGATCAATTAAGTAGGGTGTTACTAATGTTCTTCAAGAGAATAATTTATGTGTAAATATAGGAATGTGAACCAAGTTTTAAGGAATCCAGGAAAAGCTACATGTTGTAGAAGTGAAAATGATGAATGAAGTCCACTCTTTCTTAATGATAGATAGTTAAGGCAAGAAATAGGAGACTAGATGGAGTAGAAATTGGATCGACTAAACATTTAGCTGATCTTTCAAGAAAGAGAAACCTATTTCCCCATGATAATAAGGGAAAGGGAAAACAAGGGATTCTCAAGGCAAATAGAAAGAGATGTGATTATTATAGGGAAATCCCATGGAATGATAGAAGGTGGTAATGGACTCAACAATATGAGCAGGAAGGAATGAAAGTTTGTGGAGAAGGTGAAGGTTGTTCGAAGAAGAGATAAGATCATAGTGTGTATATATCATTTTGCCTTTTTAAGAAAAATTGCAGCCTTCTTGAGGGCTTTAAGTTATTGACTAATATATAAAAAAAGATAACTTGAAGTAGTTGCTTGAGGGTACACTAGAGAATATAAAATAAGCTAATAAAAAGAGTTACAAAAGAAATAAAGTTTCAGGGAAAATTACAGCATATATTTGTAACAATACCATTCTATATAATTTTTATTGTGGTAAAAAACACATAATGGAAGATCTACCCTCTCAAACTTTAAATGTACAGTACAGTAATAACTATAAGCACAATGTTGTACACCAGACCTCTACCATTTTGCAAAACGGAAACTCTATACCCATTGAACAGCAATCCTCATTTCACCTTTTTCTTATTCCCTAGAACCATCATTCTACTTTCTGTTTCTATGAGTTTGATGATTCTAGATACCCCATATGAGTGGAATGACACAGTGTTTATTTTTCTGTGACTATCTTATTTTACTTATAATGCTCTCCAGATTCATCCATGTTGCAGCATATAACAGGGTTTCCTTCTTTTTAAATGACTGAATAACAGTTCATTGTAGTATAGTTGGTCCTCCGTATTCATGGGTTCTACATCCACGGATTGAATCAACACCTGATAAAAAAAATTTAGAAATAATTGTATCTACAGATTTTTTTCTTGTCATTATTTCTGAAACAATTCAGTATAACAACAATGTAAATGTTGTACCTACATAACACTTACAGTATATTGGATTTTATAAATAATCTAGAGATATTTAAAGTATATGAGAGGATGTACATAGGATACTATGCCATTTTATATCAGGGACTTGAATATTCTTGGATTTTGTTATCCTTGGATCTAAGGATGACTGTAGATACCATATTTTTAAAATCCATGCATTTGTTGATGAACATGGGTGATGCCTCCATCTCTTGGCTATAATGAATAATAAACATGCAATAAACATGAGTGTGCAAATATCTCTTTGAGACACTGCTTTGAATACTTTTGAATATATACCAAGAAGTGAGATTGTTGTATCATATAGTGATTCAATTTTTTGGGGAACCTCTGTACTGTCTTCCACAGCATTGACACCATTTTACATTCCCACTAACAGTGAACAAGGGTTTTGATTTCTCTACATCATTGCCAACGTTTGTTATTTTATATTTTTTTGTTTTTGGTAATGGCCATTCTAACAAATGTGAGATGATGTATTATTGTGGTTTTAATTTTCATTTTCTTGACTAGTAGTCACAATGAGCATCTTTACATATCCCCCTTGGCCATTTACATGTCTTCTTTGAAGAAATGTCTATTCAAGTCCTTTGTCCATTTTACATTTTTTCTATTGAGTTGTAGAAATTCTTTATGTATTTTGGATATTAACCACTTCTAAAATGCATGGTTTGCAAATATTTTCCCCCATTCTGTAGGATGTCTTTTTGCTCTTTTGATTGTTTCCTTTGCTGTGCAGAAAATTTTTAGATTGCTAATAAGTCCTACTTTTCTATGTTTGCTTTTGTTGCTTGTACATTTGGTGTTATATCCAAAAAACCATTTCTAAGACCAATGTTATAAATCTATTCCTTTATGTTTTCTTCTAAGAGTTTTACAGTTTCAAGTTTCAATCTTTAATCCATTTTAAGTTGATTTTTTTTTTTGGTATTGCATAAGGGCTCAATTCATTCTTTTGCATGTGAATATCAACTTTTCCCACTATGGTTTGTTGAGGAGACTGTCTGTTCTCCATTGTGTAGTTTTAGCACATTTGTCAAACATCATTTGGTCATATATAGTTGGGTTTGTTTCTGGGCTCTCTATTCTTTCCATTGGTCTATAGATCTGTCTTTATGGCAGTATATACTGTGTTGATTTTCTAGATTTGTAATGTGTTCTGAAAAAAGTGTGATGCCTCTAGCATTGTTTTCTCTCCTTTTTCAAAAGTGTTTTAGCTATTTGGGGTCCTTTGTTGTTCCATATGAATTTTAGAATTTTTTTCCTATTTCTGTAAAAAATGCCATTGAGATTCTGATAGAGACTGCATTGAATCTGTAAACTGCTTTGGGTAGTATGATCATTTTTACAAATATTACATATTTCAATCAAGGAGCAGAGGATGTCTTTACATTTATTTGGTCTGCTTTAATTTCTTTGTATCAATGTTTTGGATTTTCAGTATACCTGTCTTTCACCTTCTGTTATTAACTCACCTTAAGTTTATTCCTAAGTCTTTTGTTCCTTTTGATGTGACAGCAAATGGAATTATTTTCTTAATTTTCTTTTTAAATTGCACATTGTTATATAAAAACACAACAGACTTTTGAATGTCTATATAATTTTTGATTTTAAAAATATTTTCAAGCATAGAATTAGAGAAGAAAATCAGAAATTGAAAAGATAAGATGGAGAACGTAGAAGGAGATGAGTTGTGGCATAAAATCAGTGGAGATATGGGAGTCTAGCAGGTCATATAAGCTGTAATGCCATGGATAATCAGATTCTAGGCCTTTAACAATGAGTTCATCTATCTTCCTTGAGTGTCTGCTATCTACTGTGTGACAGGTACAGTGATGTGGGTTAGAAACACAATGGTGAAAATTCCGAGGATAGGAGGCAAGACTGAGTATCTGAATTTCTTGGGGACTTGAGATAATTGTAGTATTGCTAAAATACAGTGTTAGGTCAAAGCAGTAGAAGTTTTCAAGATGAGACAGGTCAACGCTGCAATGTTCTGAAGAGACGTTAGGTAAATCAAGGGAGCATGGAGACTTGTATTAATGACAAGTCAAGCATCGGTGACATTGACAAAAGCAGTTTTAGTAAATTTATTTTGAGTCAGAAGCCATATTACAGGGTTGTGGCAGGTAAACAAAAGGAGAGGAAATAAGTGAACTGAGCCGGTATCAGATAAAGACCTTTAGTGTCTGTAAGCATTGGAAAGACAATAGAGCTCACTCCTTTAAGGGTTATTCTAAATAGCATTCTATTTTTCAAAATGAGACAAAATTTGCATGTATTCTGGAGTTAGAATAGCTTTTTTTTTAAAAAAAAATCTTCTATTGGCATAGCACAGTTATGCAGGAGTACGTTGCTACAGACTATTTGATATTTCTGTGCCTTTGCTTGGCTGCTGCTGCACTACTCAGTGCTCAGCATGCGTGCTGTGGACCAGCATTGAAAGATACCAGTAGAGACCCATTTCAGGAAACTAGACTTTAAAGGAGAGGAATAAGAAGGATGGAAAGTGAGTTTCAAAGCCAGGGCTGAGGGGCTTGGGGAAAGAGGGACAAGGTGTTATTTTGTTTTTCATCTGGGAATGCTCAAAAATATCAAAATGTTAAAGAAGCGCAATCCATAAAAAACAAAACAAAACATCTGGATAGGCATAGGAGAAGCACAATTGATGAAGCAAAATTTGCTGAAAAGTTGAAAACGATAAAATTGGGAGAATAGATGAAAGGATTAGCGTTAGACATGAAGGCAACACCCTCTTCATAGGAAGTACAGTGGGAACCCTGAGGTATTCACCTAGAATATAGTGTATTCAAGGCAAATCAACATAATATAACAATGTAGAGCATCCAGTGGTTTTAACATGTATATGTTAAACTATTAAACTCATATAGGTGTGGTTTGTATAAACTGTAAAACAAACATGTACACATATATTCATTTATTTTTAGTAAAGCATAGCTATGTTTTGAGAAATTTGCTCAGAGAAATCAGCTGAACTAGATCACATGTTCACTTAGAAAATTTAAAATAATGGCTAGCACATTCTTCATGTTTACCGTGTACCAGACACTCTGCCAATTACTTTACAAGCATAATCTCATTTAATGTTTATTAGAGACTTGTGGGTAATATGGCCAAGGATCATGTAGCCAAAATGTAAATCAAGATTTGATTGTGAACCCCCTGCTCTTAGCCACAGTAATGCACTGTTTGCTCTCATTTATCGTGTAAAAAGTAGGATTGAACATAACAGGAATACTTCCTGTAACTAGTTCTGTTATCAGTGTGTATCATAGACTGAGATACAGCTAGACTGGACCATAAAGCAGAGGACCAATAAAAATTTTGAGTTTTCTTATCATTATCAGAGTTTTGAAATCATTATCAAAGCTCAATAACAAAGCTGTAGTATTAGTTGATGGAATGCTTTATAAACAACTGATACAGGTCATTTTAAAAGATAATTTTTTGTCACAAGTGATTAGTAAATAAAATAATAAAATGATTCCCACTACAAAAATATCTGCTGAAAATTGTGAAGAAAAATGTTTGAGAAGGGCTATGTAAAAACTCAAAAGCATGTAGATGGTGTCATGATCCATGATCCTGTGAGCCCTGAAATTGTGTCTGTAGGGACTGTTTTCTAACTTCCCTTCTGCTCTACCTTTCTGAGGCTCCCTTCTCTCTTCTCTGGCTACCTAAAGGTCATGTATTTTGTAGCTGTATTCCACTGTTCCCTCCACTCTGTTCACAATAGTCTCTGAAATCTATACTTTCCTTGCACAGGAGTGATTTCAATTCAGCCTCCAACTTGGAGGCCTATTACATATAATTTTATTTAGGCATATGCCATTTCTGGGAAGGAGGGCCTACTGTTTTCATTTTCATTTTACAGTTGAGAAAACTAAATCTGGGAGTGGTTTTTCCCCCCTCAAGTTCTGACCCAGAATAACTAGTGTTGATGGAGCTTAAATTCTTGTTTGCTAATAAAAAAGTCAGAGCCTTCTATAGGATATTACCTGGATATTGAATTCTCCCAGGACAGCTTGGTGGCACAATGTAAATTGCTTTGTTGATCTCATTCATTCAGATAGTAATTCTTGAGTTTGACAGGTAAAGATGCTGAGCTGTGAAGAGTGATGGAAGCAATGTGTGAGTGTTGGTAAGGGCACAGATGGCTCCTGGAAATTATAAAATCAAGATGCCAAGGGTTATGAAGAATCATACATACAGTATACCTGTTCTGGCTATTCTCAAGCATTAGAAACTTATGATGAATATATGAATGTATGATGTCCTTGATTTTTTTACTATCATATTACTATCAAATGCTCTTGGTGTCTTCCTTACTATAAAATCTCAGCAGACTGCATTGTTATAGAATACATATAGAAAAATATTATTAATTCTAAACCACATTGACACAATGAAAAATCACTAATATGATAGCAAATTTATTTAAGATTGTAAAAAGAGCCCATTAGGGCATTTTGGCTATGATTTTCTGTTGCTATGTTTTCTGTTTTTACTTTATTTCTCTACAGTTACAAAGAGAAGAAACTACTATTACCGCCTACTTCAGAGACAGGAAAGGAAAATGAATGACAGAGATTTTATCTTATTTTTTCTACATGCAACATGCCAATTTTATATGCTTCTGTCGTTTATTGCATTGTTAAAACTTTTTCAAATAAACCATTGCAAAATTATCACACAATACAAAAATGTTAATTAAAAAAACGAATGCACTAATATTAAACAATCCATAAACTTCCTAGATGATCTCTTTTTATTCATATAAACAAAGTCTACTACTTTTTTCCCTAGTTATTAGGTATATGGTTAATAAGTTAGTCACACAGCTCTGCAAGGGTCCATGGAAAAACATTCTTTCCTGCTAAATATGACGCACTAATTATATTTACTTTTTGCCTTCCATCTGAAACAACTATGTGAATATCAATTTTAGACTCTTAGGCTTCAGTTAAAATATTCAGTATCCAATAAGTATTTATTAAAGCATTTTTAAGGTAAGAAAGCCCCTATTAATGTCTTTCTATAACTGGAAGGGTGAAACGTATCAACCCAGTTATTAATTGGTAAACCTCAAATAAGTTAGTTTACTCTATGAGATTCAATTTTCTCCACAGAAACAGCATTATAGTTTTTTCATAATAAGCATTTTAGTAATGTCTATGACCTTGTATTAGGCAAAGAGTTCTCAAGTATGACACCAAAAACAATGCATAGGGGGAAAAAATGGCTAAATCTGACTTCAGACTTTAAGGAGTAAAAAGACAAGTAACAGACTGGGATACAATATTTGCAAGTCATATATCTGATAAGTGATTTGTATCAAGAATATCTAAAAAACTCTAATAACTCAATAATAAAAACCAAATAATCTAATTTAAAAACTGAGGGGGAGGAGGAAAAAGGAAAATGTTAATAGGTACAACTATTTTGGGGTGGGGATAAAAAGTTCTAAAAATAGACTATGGTGATGATTGCACAACTGTATATATATGCTAAAACCAATGAGTTGTATACTTAACTATATTTTATGTAAATAATATCTCAATAAACTGTTAAAAATGGGCAAAATATTTGAATAGACATTTCACCCAAGATGTATGAATGTCTAAAAAATAGGAAAAGATAGCCAATATATTAGTCATTAGAACATTGCAAATTAAAGTTGCAACGAAGTAACATTTTATACTCAGTAGAATGGCTATAACAACAAGCAATGGCAAGCATGTGGAGAAAATAGAACTCAAATATTATTGGAGGAAATGTAAAATGATACAGCTACTTTGTAAAATAGTTTAACATTGTTTTAAAAGTTCAATATTAATTTATTATACAATCTAGCAATTTCATTCTAGGTATCTATCCAAGAGAAATGGAAACGTGTTCACTAAAAACTTGTATGTGAATGCCTGTAGCAGCATTATTCATAATAGACAAAAAATGGGAACAATAAACATTTTCATCAACTGATGAATGAGTATACAAAATAATGGGAACTAACTCTACTGATACATGCTTAAAATATGAGTGAACCTCAATGCATAATGCTAACAGCACAAAAAGAGACAGACTCTAAAGAGTATGTGTTGTGTGAGTCTGTGTATATCAAGTACCTGGAAAAGTCAAATCTGTGTAGACAAAATCAGATTAGTGGCTGCCTGGGGCTTAGGTGGAAGTAGAGATTGAATGCAAATGGGCATGAGGGATCATTTTGGGATGATGGAAATGTTCTAAAACTGGATAGTGGTGGTGGTTGCATGGCTCCATAAATTTATAAAAATAATTGAATTGTGCACTCAAAATGGATGAAGTTTAATAGCATGTAAATGACACTTCAGTGATGATGTTTAAAAAACATAAACAAAAGAAGTAAAAATAAACTGGAAGAATTATTTGGAACATTTATCAGGAAAAGTATTGTTTGTATAATTTTGTACGTATTTAAAAGGATAAAATGGAATTGTTCAATAAGGAAAATTTCAGTGTAGTATAAAATCTCTCTCTGTGTATAAGATTAATAGTTTGATGCTAATATGTTATTATTTTTACATTTCTACGGCAGTGCTGCTGGTTAAATAATGGAAAACCTTCTTAAGAATAATTAAAAACTAGAGTAGGTCCTTTTTAAGGTAATGAAATCAGGAGGTCTTATATCATGTTATAGAACACTTACCATATTTGCCATATGACTATTGGTAGAATCAATTAAACAATCTCCAGGGATTTACTTCAGGGTTAGGAGTTAAGCAATTTCTATGATTAAGAAAAAAATGTCTGCCTATCCAAAAGAGATTGCTCATTTTTCTTTGATTGTACATTGCTAGTGGAAAGAGGGTTGGAAAATTTGAAAGATGCTGCATTCAAAATTAAGTATTCTTTTTCTTGAATTGTATTTTACTTAGGTATTTAATTCCTGTGAGATATTAAGAATAGTAAGAATTCACATATGTAACAATAATGCAATCTTGGTGATTTTCTGAGACTTGAGACTGTTTAACTTAAGAGATAGTGATTTTCTGAGACCTAAGAGATAGTTTTAGATTTAGAAGTCATTCTCATGGAGAGAAGGAAGGATCTGATGATGAGAATCCCATCTTGAGACGTCTGGAGAACTCATAGCGATGGTGCCTCTGATTGTGCGTTTGAAGACTATGGAGGAGGCATATGGCTTATGTCTCACAAACCATGTATTCCCTCTGTAACCACCACTCTATCCTGCTTTCCTAATTTTTCAGTAAGTAGAAATAACACATCTTAACAAGAACCTCCTGTTATTCCCCTCAGGATAAGATTCCCATTGTTCTCTGGTTAGAATGGTATCCAAGAGCACCAGAAATTCTTGGCCCATTGAAATGATTCCAGGGTTGAGTATTGCAGGTGGTACAGTACATGCATTGAATAGCACTGCTTCCCCTGACATTACTTTCTTAGGCTGATAAACTTGCATGTCAAATGTGGGTGCCTTGTTGACTTTCTAACATCAACAATACATGTTCCTTAAAATAATGATTTATAACTGTGCCTTAACTTTATAGTGAAAGAGCATTTCATCAAAATTGGGTAGTACATTTATTTTATGAACTTTGTTGCAATTCTATAAGAATAAGATAACATTACCTGAGCTGAAACTATTTTGTATGCAATTTTCTGGCAATGCATATATGCTGTATGCTATGAGTAAGAATAGCAGATTCAGCTAAATTCTTGCTAGGGTAACATAACAGGGCCCATCAGTCACTATGCTTTAATTGCTGAAAGTAACAGCCACCTAAGGCAGGGATAAATTATGCCCAATTGTTAAGGACAATTATATGCCTTATCAGCTGGTCAGCAACAAGAGACTGGAATATATGGACCATTAATCTGTATGTGAGCAGCTGTTCTAATGTCCCTTCCAGAGAGAAAGTAAGAGACTTTTTGGCCTACCCTGTCAATCATCAGCAAATTAAAAACAACCTAATGGGCATCTTCTGTATTGCAAATCATTTTTTAGAAGATTAGCCTAGATAACAGATGTGTATTACCTTTAAAGCCAATCAAGGTTTTAGAGCCTTTACCCTCCATATTTTTTCATATTTTGTAACAGAAGCATTACAGGAAAAAAGTGGCTCAAAAATAGCAGAGTCTGCAAGTCATAATAAATCCTTTAGTTTTTATTTTCCTATATTTGCCCACTTTCTTTTGTATTTTAATCATGATCCTAAGAGCATAAAAAACAGATTGAAAATATAAGTAAACAAATATATATTTTTAAAAATTATGGAAATACATGTTTTATTTTAAATACACAGTTTAGGAGTGTTGAAAAAATATAGTTAGAAAAAAAATGATGAAACCATGGAGGTTAATTGCTAAATTCATTCTGTGAAGTTCTGTATACTTTCTAAGTTCAAGTTTTCAAATTACATTTTAAAAAGTTTACCATAAACTTACATGATTTTATAGTTTCAAAGGCAAGGATAGAAATAATTCATATTGTCTTTGTGACAAAAACAACCCTACAATATAAAAAGACACAATTTCTAATATTGCCACTGAAAAGAAATTAATCGTGGAGAAACCATTGTGTTGTGTAGTGAATCACATCACCCATAGCATCTTTATCCATGAATACCGAGAGCACTGTGACTTTATTTTATTTTTATTTCTTGTAACATCACTCAGTCAGGAGATGGCATAGTACCAAAAAGTTGTTAGGTGAAATAATTGGTTCTGGGGAACACTTGGAAGGCAGACCATGTTTCTAATGCACTCTATGGGAAGGGACTGGCAAAAAGAACCTTAGTAATATATGTTGGAGAAATATTATAAGGAAAATATAAGTTCAGGAAAGGATTGACTGTTTTACATGCAGGAAAAGACTGTGCATCCCGTGGATCGGAGCTGAATCCAGGGACAGGGTGTCCTTTATGTTGAACCCCTTGTAGAGAGTGCTTTCAATGTTTGTGAAGAAGAGTCATGTGGATATTCAGATATGAAAAATGCAGACTGTGTCAGAAACTGGCAAGATACTCCCCAATCACATTCCTGCTTCTAAACATATGGAAAGAGCAGCATGTTGCAATCTTCTTTGCAGGTAGATTGGGATCATGGGACTAGTTCTGGACAGTGAAATGTAGCAGGGGATAATAAGCATCTTTTCTAGATATTGGCCCTGGAATATTCTGTGTGAGCTTATTCATGCTCTTCCTTTCTCCTGTCTCTGTTGCCCTTATCCTTTGAGGTGGGCACAGGTGAAAGCCTGGATCTGTGATACACCATATGGGAGGGGACAGCCAACCAATGTACATCAAACTGCGATGTGAGCTAGAGGGGATTACCCTGACTAATACAGGTAATTGAAAAAATTGTTATATTATTAATGAAGAAATACGTGAGAGGCAGAGTTTATCAATCATCTTTTATTTTTGTTATCATTATTGAGTCTAATATTATTTATCATAGTTTTATGCATAGTGTAATTTAAAACTTAGTTTTAATTTTCTTCTCTAATCATCAGATTTTTCTGTGCTTTCAGTATTTGGAAAGTACAGAGATGTTAAGTTACCTATACAAGTCACAGTCTTCATTAGTTTGGTTTTCTTTTCCTTTTTTTAAGTGGGGAATTATTTGGTAACTTTTTTGATGGGGTAAATTGTGGTTATGTTATATTATTAAATATTATATTATATTAATATTTATAATTATATTTTCCTAGATAACCATGCATTTCATTATAGTTTTCAAGTTTATTTGCACAGAAATTAAGCAACATATAGCTGCATGGTATATGGTAAATACTTTGACTTGAAAAGGTCTGACTTTACCATTTGGTGCCTGTATAAAATTGGTAGACCATTTCAATCTTGGAGTGGCTGAAAATGTCTCTGTTCCTCATTTTCTCCAGTTTTGAAAAATAAATAAGGGTTACATTAGAATCTATAATATGATTATTATGAAATTAAATACACATATAAAGTACTTAGAACACAGTAAGAGGTTAATGTATATTAAGTAGTGTTACTATTCTTCAATATCTCTAGTGGTTTTCCAATTTGCATGATTCATTGTGTACATTTGCTCTTTTTCCAAAAAAACTTACCTACCTATCCACGTATGTATGTATTGATTTGCTTATATTGGATTCATTTCCCATTCTCATATTCACTTGTTTAGCCAGATGGAAAACACCTCTTTCACAGCTTATGACAAATGAATGGGTTGTGAGTGGCTGTGACGGGTGGTGGGTTTGGGGTGCTATGAAGAACATTTGGCTTGCCTGACAGTTCCTATTTTGTGTTCCTTATTAATTACCAGTGATTTTAGAATCCTTGAGTAGGGAGGGTATTCTTTTGGTAGAGCCAACTAAAAGGAAAATGGAAGAAAATGACAAAGATGACCTAAATTCAAATTTTGGAATCTTAATAACAAAAATTCTCAAGGTACATGTTAGAAAAAAAGTAATTTGAGGAAAGAGAGTATAGATACAAAGGTCTAGGGCAAAGGGTTTGGATTATTGATATTTTAAAAATAACATATTTAATGCACTACAGTACTTGTGGAGATACTAAAAAAATCACTAACTTGTCTTAGTTGGTAAGAATACACAAAACAGAGAAAGTATTTTAGAAAGCAAGAGTTTTTATAAAGATTGAGGGAAACAAACTCTCTATATTAGTAAAACAACCTTAAAAATTGATTGAATATTTCCAACCCTGTCATTTATTAACTGTATAATGTTAAGTAAGTCCTCTGACATCTCTAAGTCTCAGTCTCTTTATTAGCAGAAAAAGAAAAACTAATGATTTTAATGGCATTTTGAAAAGTATGAAAAGTACATATATGAAAAGTACTATATACACCACCTAGAGAAAAATAGGAGCTTAATACATGTTAGAACTATTTCTTTTTCTTCATCATCCCTGTATTTTATAGATATAATCAAAGTGAATGCAATAAAAATTAGCTGTGCTATGTATTGTAGAAATGTGTAAGAAAATAATATAAACAGTAAACTATTAATGGAATTTGATTCTAACTGAAACAGAAGTCACAGCGTAAACACTAGAAGTTTTAGGAGAAAGTATTAAAAAAATTACTATATGGGTGGCAGAATTTTAGTTTATGTTTTTAAGATTTGGAATGTGTGAATATGCATAAGACCATCGCTGTCTGAAAGTTAAAAAAAAGTATCAGTTGATGTATCTTTTCCATAAGGAAAGTAATTAAACTAATAGACTATATAGAGCCTTTTTCTTTGAGGAGTATTCTGAACAGAAAAAAAGATTCTGGTCAGTTGGAAATATGGTATACATAAAGAACTTTCAAAAAAATGACAATTCTTTTTAATATATAATTTCTAAAACTGTATTATAGCAAATGTATGTTTACTTAATTTTAAGTGATATTCTAAAAGAAAAAGAAAAATAAGAGAATTTAGTTGTTATTCCATCTTTTATACTTTTATAATACCTCAGAAAGAATAGTACATTCACTGGAAGTCAAGATTTTCCTTTCAGTGAAATTCTCTTTTATTATTCAGCATTTTTCTTCAGTTTTGTTAAGGTTTAATTTACATAAAATTGTACATTTTTAAGGTGTACAACATGTTTTGATATATTTTTACATTGTGTAATCATTAAATCAAGCAAATTAACATATCCAATGCTTCACATATATATCATTTTTTTGTGGTGAGTACATTCAAGATCCACTATCTTAGGAGTCTTTAAGTATACATTCTATTATTTTTAACTATAGTCACCATGGTGTACATTAGATCTCCAGAGCTTATTCTTCTTAACTGAAACTTTGTATACTTTGACCAACACTCCCTATTTTCCACCCCTTTCTCCCCACAGCCTCTGGTAAACACCATGTTACTCTATGCTTCTGTTTGGCTTTTTCAGATTCCACATGTGAAATTATTCAGAATTTGTCTTCCGGTGTCTACCTTACTTTACTTAGTATGATGTCCTCCAGGTTGTTGACAAGATCTTTTTTAAAAAGATGAGTAGTATTCCACTGTGTGTGCATAAGTTTATGTGAATTTATAACTATCTATATTTATTTTATACCACATTTTCTTTATCCATTCATCCAATGGTAAACACAGGTTGATTTCATATCTTGGCTATTGTGAATAATGCTGCAATGAACATGGGGGTACAGCTATCTCTGTGACATACTGATTTCATTTCCTTTGGATATATACCCTGTAGTGGACCATATTGCAGGTCTCTTTAATTTTTTGAGGAACTGCCACACTATTTTCCATAATGGCTGTGCTAATTTACATTCCCACAAGCAGTGTGCAAGGATTCTCTTTTCTCCACGGCCTTGCCAACACTATCTTTCATATTTTTGATTATAGCCATTAATGAGTGTGAGGTAACAGCTCACTGTGATTTTAATTTGCATTTCCATGATGATTAGTGATGTTTAATGTTTTTTCATATACCTGCTGGCCATTTGTGTGTCTTCTTTTAAGAACTGTCTATTTAAGTCTTCTGCCTAAGTTTTAATCAGGTTATTATTTTTTTGCTATTGAGTCATTTGGGTTCCTTATATATTTGGAAATTAACCCCTTATCAGCAGTATGGTGTGCAAATAGTTTTATCCATTGTGTAGGTTGTCTTTTCTCAGTGAAACTCTTAAAGAAAAATATTAGAATTAATTTTGCATGACCACATTTTCACCAAAAACCAAACAAAGCACAACTAAAAACTCTCATGCTTCAGACTGGTCATTCTCCAGTAAGCAATATTTTGTTCATCAGTTCATCTAATTCCTCACCAAGAGGTTAAAACAACACATGACACATAGGGCTATATATTGAGTTATGTATGATGCATTTAAAGCAGGGCTTCATAAAAAATTATAGCCTAAATATTTATACAATTAAAGAAGAGAGGTCTAAAACCAATATTCTCAGTTTTCACCTGAAGAATCTAGAAAACGTTCAAATTTAGCTCAAAGAAACACAATGGGGTAGAAAAACAAATAACAGATAAAATTAACAAAGTCAAAAGTTATTCTATAAAACGACTAATGAAATAAAATCCTCAGCAAGACTGATTAAAATATCCCAAATTATCAATGTCAGAAAATGAAAGTGACATCACTACTGAATCTACAGGTATTAAAAGGATAATAAGGAGATATTATGGCAAGTTTCTGCCAGTAAATACAATTCAGTTTGATGTTTTATTTGTCTTATATACATATCTTTGGCAAAAAAGAAAACATGTCCTCCCTAGGAGGCACAGCCATGTGCTAGGTGAACCAGACTGCCATGGAAAATGACAATTTGGTGATTCATGCATGACTTAAAATCTTCAAGTCTTTTAGCTAATAATGAATGATGGCAATTCACAAATAAAGAAGCAGAATAAACAATACCTGGTTCTTCTTTTTTTAACCTGAGAATACTTAGCCATGTTCCATTTGACATGTGTAAACTGAACATATTTCATGTGTACTATAACTTCCAGAAATACAATGATGAAAGATTGATACCATCTCTTCAGGTCTGGCAAGCATATATAATTTTGTTTGTATCAAGAAAGGTATTGGGATGTGGATTGAGTTTCTTCACTAATGTCTTCCCTAGTAACAGAGCTGAACTACTTGTCTCTATGTACTTTAGGGATTGGTAAAAACTTGAAAGGCATGTTTAAAGAATGATAAGCTATAGTTAACAACATAAAATATAAGCTATAGTTTATATTTTGAAAATTGCTAAGAGAGTACATTTTAAGTGTTCTTACAACAAAAATAAGTATGTGAGGTAATACATATGTTAATTCGCTAAACTGAGCCATCCCACAATATGCACATATTTCAAAGCATCATGTTTTACATGATAAATATGTACAATCTTTATTTGTCAATGAAAAAAACAGGTATAGGGCATGGTTTACCCTTTTGCTGAAGTTCTATTATAATGAAGGAAACATTCATTGCACAGACAAATAGTTATCAACTTTCCCCTTCTTATCATCAGGTCAATTCAATTCCATTTGAGCTTTAAAGTCCTCAGAGACTCAGAATCATGTACCTTAATACACAGAGCCCAATTTTGTCAACAAAACCAGAACTACAGAACTGAGAGCATTGCCACTGTAGACACATAGCAATCTTCAAACTTGTTCAGTTGTTATAGAAGCAACATATAATTCTACCATTTAAAAAGACAAAAGAAAACTAAAAGATTGTTCTTAAAACCTATTTTATTCCTTTTTTACATTCTTTATTTGTAACTCCTTTAACTCTGCCAAGTCAGAGGTATGTAGATCCATTGCCCTTTATTGTGTATATTTTACCTAAGAGCCATTACAATAGAGTCTATTAATTTCATAAATAAAATGCCAACCTCTTTTTTGTATTCAAACAAAAATACAAGAATAATTAAGTGAGATATATGGTTTAATGTTTCTAACTTTACTTAAATTTGTTTTATATTATAGGATGAATTTTCCTAAGGGTAATAAATTGTGTATTGTATTTCTAACACATTAGATGTCTGGAGTCAAAGCACAACTGTGCAAGAAATGTGGTTTTTCTTACTCAGTCAAATAAACAATACTGAGAAACTAGTTACTGAAGGACATGCTCATGAATAATATGATAGGAATTTATCTAAAAAATTAGACTGCTTAACAATACTTTTAATTTTGTTTGTGTATTAAATATTTACAGTAAATCACTTTAGTGTTTTATTTTTTGCGTTTTATTAAGATATGTAAAAATGCAAAATAATACAATTCAGTGAAAAATAAACACATTGAAAAAAGCCCGTTTTCCAAAATTGACAAAACCAGAAAATTATAATATCCTTATATTTAATAATAAAATTGAATGCATTATCAAAAACCTCTCTTAAAAAAACTGCAGTCACATATGATTTCACTGAGGAATTATATCAAACATATGAGGAAGACATAAGTGGACCTTGAACAACTATCATAATACTATATAAGAAAGGGATTGGTAGTAGTGGGAAACTGCCAGGGGGAGGGGGGCACGCCTAACAACAAGGGTACTTGCATAATGAACCTTTGTATACCTAACCCTGAATTGTACCCCACATATTTAAAATAAAAAATAAAAAACATATGAGGAAGCATTAATACCCATTTACGTAAAGTTTTTTGAAAATAGAAAGAAAATACTGTAATCTTAATACCAAAACCAAATAAACATATGCAAAAAAGAAAAAGACTAATATCCCTAGTAAGAAGCAAAAATCCATGACAAAAATATTAGCAAATTGAATTTAGCAACGTATTAAAAAAGATATTATATCATGACGAAGAAGGGTGCATTTGAAGGAATATAAGGGTATTTTAATATCCAAAAATCATTCAAAGTTTAGAAAGTCACATAGGGCTATTTGGTGCCATTTTTAGAAATATTAAAATCACATATGACTGAACAAGATAGTATTTAAGTACAAGCACATTTATGAAACATACGTTAAGAAAAGAATCAAGAGAATTATAGAATGATGGATAGTAGTTACCTCTTTGGAGAATCAGGGATAGGATAGGGAGAAAATGAACACACTGTTGACGCAATGACATTGTTAATATCCTTCTTCTTGGATTGTTTAGTAGGGTCATGAGTGGTTGGTTATTATTATACCTCATAACTTTCACATTTGTGGTATGTATTTTTTATACATCAAATATTATATAATATTTCTTAAAATTTGAGGAAAAAGAAATATGTGAATAATAGAAGTTCTATCATTAAACTGCTATTTTTAAAACTGAGATAAATAGAAAAGTAAAATACAAATTAGTATGTCTACTCTTTCAACCTATTACTAAGTTCAATATCAATTTAAACCCTTTTAATGTTATATTTGGCAATAAAGAGAAATGTGTTTTCTCAGTGGGCTGGATAGGTGTATTGCTGGATGAATAGTTTTTATGCTAAGAAAATTATTACTGGCAGAGATGTAAATTCTGTGTCCTTGGAAATGTTATTTACCTGTATATATTTGGTGAATTTGGTTTTCAGTGAGGCTAGCACCATTGACTGGCTATTTTAAGAGAGCCAGGAATGAAGAAATTCAGGTAATTAGTGAAGAATTCTGGCAGTAACTCCAATGGGCAATTTTGTAATATGATCCTCAATGAGAAGAACATTCTTAGTAGGAAAAAGATGAATTAGAGCTATGTCCATGTATTAAGTAATGGAGGTTTTACATATAGTATTATTAATACAGATTTTAGTGAATAGATAAAAGTTAGTGTTGATGGAATATGTTAGAAACTTTCTCATACTAACTCTGAAGTTTAGCAACTATTTTACATTTATAGCACATGTTAGCTTGAACTACCTACATTTTAAGTTCTCAGTTGCTACATGCGACTACTGTATTAGATGTGTGTGTGTATATACATATACATATATATATATATATATATATATATATAGAGAGAGAGAGAGAGAGAGAGAGAGAGAGAGAACCCTCAGTTAAATTTGTCACAAGCAACAAGGTGGAAATAAATACTTTTGCCAAAATTAAAAAATCAGATGAGACCAATTACTTTAAGATTTTGAAATATTTATCTTTGCATTTATCTCAAATATATGTCAGGTTGTATAAATCCATTGGTTTTGAAATGAGAATTACAGATGAATATATCTGCTGATAAAAAGGGGTGGGTCATACAGACTGGTGTTTCATCTGGATTGACCAGTAGGTAAAACAATGAACAACTAAAGGAAATTGGCAAAGATACATAAGATAGAAATCCCAAGAATAGTACTGCAGACAGATAATGTTCAGGTTGGAGCCATATCAATTCCAGAAAGACATAAATATTAAACACAGAAGGAATTTAGCAATTGAAACAGAAAATAACTTCTGAACAAAGAGTGTGGGCAGAGTTCCACCATAATGATGGGGATAGTGTTTAATGATTCAGTACTGGCAAGCAAATAATGAGTTTCTTTCACCTATCTCTTCATCTATCTATCTATCATCTATTTTAGAAGTTCTATCATTAAACTACTATTTTTTCTTTTCTCTTTTCTTGTCTTCAGAATGGTATGTATATGGCCTTTTTTCTCACTTTTTCTTTTCTTATTTATTAATATTTTATTTTCAGAAAAAGGTAATTTTAATTAGAGTTAAATAGAAAGTAGAATACGTCTTTTTTTAAAAACGTGTTGGTCACTTACACTGCTTATTGAGATTAGAATATTGTCTTATTCCTAGATTTTTAATAGGTTTATTTTTCTATTTAAAATGTTGCCTAGATTATCTCTTGCTTGGCTTTGCTGTTATTTGAAATTAGATCATAGCAAATGTTGTTAGCAGAGTCTCTATTTCCACATACTAATCAAAGTACATAAATAGTGATAATTGACCTGGGCTTAGTTCTGTTTCTTCTTCTAGCTAATTAGAGATATATTCATCACAAATAGATAAAAGAAGTAGAAAGTACTAATTGAATGATTATTTTGAATCATACTAGAGACTCAGTATATCATTATGGATTGGCTATTAAAGATAAAAGTCTGTGTTTACTTAGTTTCAGAAACAGAATTTGGGGCACTAAAAGTTAAAATAAATATTCTTAAAATCAACTCTCATTCTTGTAATTAAAATAACCTGGGTCACTAGCCTCACAGTGTTCAAGGCAGATACATGAGCTAAATCAAGGGCTTAGAACGACTGTTTCCTCATTCTAACATTTGCTGAAACAGAAGGAGGAGCATGTTTCTTGGTAGTGTCATAAGGGGTACAGTTAACTCGGCCTTAACAATTTGAATGAAAGTTCAGTTTAATAGGGTAAAGAAGAATCCCACCTTTCCTTATGCTATTTTAACTCCAAACAAGGGTAATAGATGAAAATAAAAAAAACTATCATCACTCTCAAAGTAAAATCATGAAAGTGATTTTCTTTAACTTATCTCAAATAAAATAAAAACAAAGAAATGGCTTGAGAATCGAAGTTATAAACTTCTCAGTGAAAGGTTTTTGAAAAGCTAAGCTACTATCTCTCAGGATTTGTAAACAAATAGAATTGGATTTGTGTAAAATAATACATTGTTCACCATAGAGCTTTATCTATAGAACTAAACACTCTCTTTCACTTGTTACAGATTCCTATTTCTATGGCTATAACATTGATTTCTGATCATTATATGGATCAGAAATCAGATAGGAGGGAAAAATATCTTATATATTCCTTCTTTTTAATTAAGCTTTTATTTTGAAAGAATTGTAGATTCACATGCAGTTGTGAGAAATAATACTAAGTGATCCTATGTATGCTTGATCCAGTTTTGCCAGTGGTTACCATATTGCAAAACTATAGTACAATGTCACCATCAGGAAAATGACATTGACACAATCCACCAATTTTATTCACAGTTCCCAATTTTTATATGTACTAGTGTGTGTGTGTGTTTACCTTTTTATTTTTTTAATTTTTTAAAATTTTAAAGATGTGGGGTACAAGTCAGGTTAGGTATACAAATGTCCATTATGCAGGTATGCTTGTTAATGAGGTGAGCCCCTACCAACCCTGGCAGTTTCCTTCAACTGCCAATCCCACCCCCCTCCCCTGGCAGTTTCCCATTACTGCCAATTCCTTACTTCTAGTATTATGATAATTGTTCAAGCTCCGCTTATGAGTGAGAACATATGGTACTTTGTTCTTTGTTTCTGCGATAGATCACTGAATATGATAGACTCCATCCAAGTTGCTGCGAAGTCCACATGTTTGTTCTTTGTGGCTGTATAATATTCCATTGTGTATATGTACCCCATTTTTTTCACCCAGTCCAGCTTCAATAGGCAGCACAGTCGGTTCCACGTTTTTGCTATTGTGAATAGAGCTGCAACAAACATTCATGTGCGGGTGTCTTTTTTGTAGAATGATTTGAGTTCCTCTGGGTATGTTTCCAATAGGAGGATTGCTGGGTCACATGGAAGGTCAATTTCTAGTTCCGTCAGAAATCGCCACGTTGTCTTCCAAAGAGGTTGCACTAGTTTGCATTCCCACCAGCAGTGTAGAAGCTTTCCTTTTTCTCTGCATCCTCACCAGCATCTGTTGTTGTTTGTTTTATTAAAGATGGCCATTCTTACTGGGGTTAGGCGGTATCTCAATATGGTTTTGATTTGCATTTCTCTGATGAATAGTAAGGCTGAGCACTTTTTCATGTGTCTGTTGGCTGCCTGTATATCTTCTTTTGAAAAGTGTCTATTCATGCCTTTTGTGCACCAGAGTCTCTCATGTTACCCTTTTATAACTACAAACACCTGGATCCCACCTTACACTCTCATTTCTAACTCCTGGAGATTCCTA
>CAUYQG010002568.1:0-10289 GCA_963574415.1 Tarsius wallacei
TAATTTTTTGATTTATTGTAGAGATGAGGTCTTGCCAAGTTGCCCAGGCTGGTCTCGAACCCGTGGGCTCAGGCAATCCTCTCGCCTCTACCTCCCAAAGTGCTGGGATTACAGGCATGAGCCACCACACCCGGGCAGCTATCTTCACTCAGCAGACCCTACCTGAGTACTGGCTTTGTTTATTGACTGCGCTGGGCACTGGTGAAAAGGCCATGAAGGAGATGCAATAACTGCCCACGAGAGGCCTCAGGCTCCAGGAGATGGAGCAAACCACTGCGTCACTCACCTCCCTGAGCAGCAAGGACCCGCCTTGGGAAGAGGATAGTGGGTGCTTTGAAACAAAGCAAGCTGCCCACTGCCTGGCTTTGTCACAAGCTCATCCAAAACTTCCAGCCTAAATCACAGCAAGGGGAACAGGGCACACCAGGATGCCCCAGACTCAAGTGAGGAAGGTCATCCTCAGCTGTGCTGTTCACCCATGTCCAGCTGGGCCCCCGGGCGAGCAGGTCCAGTTCTGTCACTGAGTCTGCCTAGGACAGTGTTTCTCACACTCTACATTACTGATACCTTGGGGCAGGGTCATTCTTTGTTTTGGAGGTTGCCCTGTGCATTGCAGGCAGGTAGCAGAGTCCCTGGCCTCTACCTATTAGACATCAGTAGCAACCTCCCCTCAAGTTGTGACAACCCAAGATGCCTCCAGACATTGTCAAATGCCCCCTGGGGGTAAAACTACTTCTGGTTTTAGAATCTGAGGCCCCTTGCCAAAGAGATGCCCCCACTCAACCCAGCGAGGAAGCAGACTTGTCTGGCTTCCAGAAGGCGAGACCCAAGGGATCTTTGCCCCCCAAACTCAGCACTATCTAGGCTGGGGTTGGCCTTGGAGATGGCTTAACTCCCAGACTCCTCAGGCCACCACTTTAAAAGGTGGAACCGGGCTGGGCCTGGACTGCATTAGCAAGTAGCTCTGGTGGGTCTCCGAGGCAATGAGAGCATCAGAGATGGCTAGGGTGGGAGTGCACTTTTCTCAGGCTTCCTCTGTGGCTATTAGAAAGTTTCTGATATAATAACAATACATAATCAGAAAATGAAAAAGAAAAAAGTGCCTTACTAAGTGTTTTGGAAGATGGACTATCCCAGGAGGCAGGGTGTGGGGATAGTGGCAGCAAGAGAGGCATTGGAGTTGGAAAATCCTGGGTTTGATCCTGATTCTGTCACTTCCCAGACATGAGTCCTCGGGCAAGGAACTTCACCTCTCTGAGTATCAGTTTCCATATCTGTGAAATGGGCAAGTAGGAACATCTATGACTCAGAGCAGTTGCAAGGACCGAATAGGATATGGACATGACAGCATTTCAGACAAGGTTTGCCACGCATGAGATGTCCCAGTGCAGGTTAGCTACAGTACCCTCCCTCGCCTCTATTTTATAGATGAATACACTGAGGTACATGGAAGGGCTGTGAACTGTCCACAGGCAGACAACCGGACTCCTTCCAGATCTTTAAACCACTTCTGATGGCCAGGGTAGAAATAACTTTCCCTCCCTGGCCTGAGTTCCTTCACTATGAAATGCCTAGGAGGACGGGGGGTCAGAATGGATGATATCTGGAGGCTTATCCATCCCGGAAGTTCCACGAATTAAAAGGATATTTTAGTAATGATGACAGCTAACTGGTGTTTGTCAGGCTTCTCGCATACTTTGTATCTCATCTAGGAACACAGCTAGTGACAGATGAGGGAGCTAAGGCCTCACATTATCTGGTAAGGGACTAATATTTAGAAAGTATAAATAATCCTTACACGTCAACACTGAAAAGACAAATTACCCAATTAAAAAAATGAGCAAGGGGTCTGAATAGACATTTCTCCAAAGAAGATATAAAAAGGGTCAACAAGCACATGAAAAGATGCTCAACATCATTAGCCATCAAGGCAAATCAAAATCACAACGAGATAGTATTTCACACCCACTAGGGTGGCTAAAATTGAAAAGACAATAACAAGTGTTGGCAAGGATATGAAGAAATCAGAACCTTCATACATTGCTGGTGGGATTGTAAAATGGCGCAGCCACTCTGGAAAGCAGGCAATTCCTCCATCTGACTCAGAAATTCCGCTTCTAGATTTTATATATATGACAGAGATATAGAAATGTACATCCACACAAAACTTGTTCACAGCAACATTATTTATAATAGCCAAAAGGAGGAAACAACCCAAATATCCAACTGATGAATGTATACGCAAAATGTGGTACGTCCATACAACGGGATATTATTCAGCAATAAAAAGGAATAAAGTACAGACACCTGCTACAATGTGGATCAACCTTAAAGACATCATGCGAAGTGACAGAAGCCAGTAACAAAGGATCACATATTGTATGGTTCCATTTATAAGAAGTGCCCAGAATATGCAAAGACATAGGAACAGGAAGTAGATCGGTGGTTGCGTGGGCTACGGGAGGGAGCAGTGCAGCAAATGAAGGTGCCTGTAACAGGGAGGGGCTTTCTTTTTGAGGTGAAAAAAACGTTCTCAAATTAGATCGTGGTGGCCAGGCATGATGGCTCACACCTGTAATTCCAGCACTTTGGGAGGCCAAGGTGGGAGGACTGCTTGAGGCCAGGAGTCCAAGACCAGCCCGGGCAACACTGTGAGACCCTATCTCTACAAAAAATTTAAAAATTAACTGGGAGTGATGGCATACACCTGTTATCCCAGCTACTCTGGAGGTGGAGGTGGGAGGATGGCTCGAGCCCAGGAATTGGAGACTACAGTGAGCTATGATACTCCACTGTACTCCAGTGTGGGTGACAGAGCGAGACCTGTCTAAAAATAAATAAATAAAATAAAATAAAAACTAGATAGTGGTGGTGCTTGTACATCTCCATGAACATACTAAAAACCACTGAACTGTGTACAGCTTAAATGGGTGAACACTATTGTATGTGAATTACATCTTAAGAGGGCTATTTAAAACACAAAAGAAATAAGCTGAAGCCTAGGGAGGTAAAGAGACTTATTCAAGGACAATTGGTGAGTTCAGAACTGAAGTTAGGACTCCCAGATCAGAGGGCTATTAAAAGGAGCTGTGGGTTATTCCACATCGGCACTTCCTGTGCACTATACCTGCCAACAACTCTAAGAGGTAAGCATTCCTGAAGCCGGGTGTGGTGGCTCCAGGCTGTAATCCCAGCACTTTGGGAGGCCAAGGTGAGGGGACTGCCTGAGCCCATAGGTTCAAGAACAGCCCGGGCAACTTGGCAAGTCCTCATTTCTACAATAAATCAAAAAATTAGCCAGGCATGGTAGCATGCGACTGTAGTTTCGGCTACTTGGAAGGCTGAGGCGGAAGGATCACCTGAGCCCAGTAGGTCGACGCTGGGGTGGCTGTGAGCATGCCACGGCACTCCAGCTTGGGTGTCAGAGTGAGACTCCAACTCAAAAAAAAAAAAAAAGAAGTAAGCATTCCTAACCCCAAGTTACATATGAGGCCCAGAGATGTAAAGGGACTTGCCCCCATCGCTGTCATAGTTCAGGGGTTTCCCAGAGACAAAACAGAAGTATTAAAGAAGGTCTCTTGGGAAAAAGCAGAAAGGAGCTGGGTGTGGACAGTCCTGCCTCGGCCTGCGGGAGGGCTCTGACAGGCACGGCACAGCCCAGGGTTGGCCCAACCGAGGCAAGGGAGGTGGGCCTTCACACTCCTGGACGCAGCAGTCCTTGGTCAGGGGCTACGGGGGCTGAGGGTGGAAGGTCTGACTTCTCAGGCATTTCTGGACTCTGCACTTGGGGACAAAATGGCTTACAGTCTAACAGCAACCCCTCACAGAAAGGCTGCAGGGGTGTGCCTTTGGAGGCAAGGCACAGCCAGGTTGGAAGAGGGCTGCACAAAAGCTGTGCAAGGACCCAGGAGGACCCAGGTGTGATACCAATATCTCCAGGGACAAAACTAGGAAATAAGAGACTGGGACTTGAAACCAGGTCTGTCCCCCAAGCCCGCAATGTCCCACCCTCTTCAAGAGGGAGGCATCCATAGGCTGGGCTGGGGAAGAAAAGCCTAATGTGTGAATCGCAGGGGAGAGACAGGGTCATGAGCTGGAGCCAGAAGACACTGAGGACTGTGCCCAGCAGCCACAGGCTGGAGAGGGACTTGAACTTGGGCCCCAAGGGGGACAGAAGAGGAACCAAGTATGTCTGGGGTAGAAGGATGGGTGCAGACGGGTGATGACAGAGTGAGACAAGCAGCATCCTCCCTCTGAGGCCTGGATCTAAATGCCGCCAAACCACCTCTTCCCTGCTGCCAGGAGCTCTGGTCTGGGGGTGGAGGGGCCCAGAGAACAGAGGTGACCACAGGCTGCAGGCGTGCTGGGAAGCAACCCCACCAAAGGAACGCTTTTGGACTAACCTCTTCAGAAGGAGGCCGGGTTGCAGCAGGCACACACTGACTCCTGCCTCCATCTGCGCCAACCCAGAAGCTGCCGTGTTTGAAGAAAGGCCATAACAGTTGGAAATCCCAGGTGACTATGACCTGTTCCACTTAACCACTCAGTACAAAGGGCGTGCTCTGTGAGCAACTTATCAAGAACAGTGGATTCATTCCATCAAACATTCATTCACTCTGTATTTATTAATGCCTGGGATTCATCCGGCTGGCACTATGTTGGGCAATGGAGGAAAGGGGGCTGGAGAGGGGGTCTTAAGATAAATCAGACAGGGTCTCTGCTCTCAAGGAGCTCATCATCAAGTGGGGGAGACAGAAACTGCAGGAATCACACACAGGGTGATAAGCGTCATGGTGAGAATTATGAATGGGAGCACAGAAGCCCAGAGGGAGAACACTCCCTCTTTCTGGAGGAACTGGGGGTAATTCACAAATGACTTGGGTTATGAGGGATGCATAGGAGTACAGGTAGGTGGAAAAACCTTTTTGTAGTTATCTGAGCCCAGGATCCTTAATTCCATTTACATATAAACACAAAAACTTACAGCACAGTTTTAATCTACTCTGAATTTCCTTAGATTGCTCTGATCATGAAAACGAGGACAGAGGATATACTGTTTGGTTCGCAGCCTCCCCGTGAGTTGAATCACCTGATGTTTGGAGTCCCTAATTTAACACACCTATATCCATCTGCATTTGTAGCTGATTCTAGACGTGGCTGCCAGCTCCGATGGCTTTGGCGGCTTCAGAAAAACCTTCTGGGCATGCCCCACCACTTAGGTAGAAATATATGTATTATCATTTTATTAGAAATGTTTTTCCTGGCTGGGCGCAGTGGCTCACGCCTATAATCCCAGCACCTTGGGAGGCCAAGGTGAGAAGATTGCCTGAGCCCATGGGTTCGAGACCAGCCTGGGTAACTTGGTGAGACCTCATCTCTACAATAAATCAAAAAATTAGCCGGGCATGGTGGTGCATGCCTGTAATTTCAGCTACTTGGACGGCTGAGGCGGAAGGATCGTTGGAGCCCAGCAGATCGAGGCTGCAGTAGCCATGAGTATATCACTGCACTCCAGCATGGGTGACAGAGTGAGACTCTAACTAAAAAATAAAAAATAAAAATAAAAATAAAATAAAAAAGGCATGTTTTTCCTTTTATTTCTCCTTTACCGCATGGTTAGGATATTATTATTATCACCATTTGTAGCATGTGGGGGTAGATTATGTAATCTACGAACCACACTGGAGGATGCTACTGAGGGCGGGACAGACCATGGGTTACAGATTGGTCACTGGGGCTGAAGGATACAGCCCTGCTGGCCTCGTCGCTACGACTGGGAGCCGGTCCTGTTGCCCCTGGGATGGTTGTCAGTGCGCCTAATGGGCAGAAGCCAGAGTTTGGGGTTCCGAAAGCCTACCTTTGGAACTCTTTTAAGTCCTGCTGCTTAACTAGCTAAAGGACCTGGGGGGATCTGTATAATCTTGCTCATCCTGAACTCCCTCATCTGCAAAATGGGGATAAAAATACCCACCATAAAGGGTTAAGGGAGGCCAATGGCGGAAAGGCACACATTAAGCGCTCAACTTATCATTACTGTTTTTGTGGTTGCTTCACCGAGCAATCCTCCCCAGCTGGACCCCTGAGAGCTGACCAAGCCTTAGCCTCCCAACCCTGTTCCCCCACCATCCCCCATGCTCACCGCCATCTGCCTCAGCACCCTCTACCTCCAGACACTGATGGGTAGGAGGGGGTCCTGAGACAGACGAGCCATGAAACCAAGACAACCCGTCGGAACCCTGTTGCATCTGGCCTGCGTCGGGGCCCATTCTTCACTGAACGCTGCCCTGGACAGGGTGGAGTCTATTCCCCAGCAGCTGCCCCAGACGCCATGCTGGCTTAGAGTTTCTCCCCCGTCATCCCCACCAGCACTGCTGGGGGCCCTGACAGGTGCTGGGCTGGGTCCCCAGGCTGTGAAGGTCAGCCTGGAGCGGCCTCCCAGTCTCCAGCTCTGGCCTCTGAGCCCTTCAGAATCAGCCAGGCCCCGTGCACAGGGCCCACCCCAGCCTCAGGGCACTAGAGACAACTGTCCTCTTCCAATATTAAGCCCCTATAGACCTAGCCCTAAACAAGCTGCCTGTTTTACAGTTCGTGGTATATGAACTCTGGAGTGGGGGTTGAGAGCTGATTGTTCTCACCACCGTTCCTGTGTTGTTCTTTCTGCCCTTTTTACCACAGATCCTTTCTCTAAACAAGTCCATGCCGGAAGAAGTTCCCGTAGGCGTCATCTCCTGCCTCCAGGGCCGCTGCACTCAGGGTCCCCAGAAGGGTCATGAACCACACATGTAGCACTCAGAGGGAACCAACCCTGAGTCTCTCCCCCAAAGTCATGGGAGCCAGCAGGGCTGTTGGAGCTAAGGTTACCTCTCCCACCCTGAGAAGACCCAGAGTTGTCTCCTCGCTCTTCCTGCCTCTGGCTGAGTCATTAGGAATTCCTAGAAGGTGAGGAATGAAATCTGGTCTCCATCAAGTGCTGGCTGGGATCACCATGATGACACACACATGACGCCTGCTCCAAAGAAGTTCACTGTCTGGCTGGGGAGACGGTCACGTAACAGATAACTATGGCTCAATGTGGTATGTGTTGAGTACAAGGTTTCCACTAGAGGTTGAAGGCCTTCTCATGTGGGAATGGCCAACTAATCCTGCCTGAGCAAGATATGGAAACTTCTGAGATAAGTTAATATTGAAACGGGATATTGAAGGATGAGTAGGAGTTTTCCTAAGACTGGGCTAGACCCCCAAGCCCCACTCCCCACCCCAAGCCCTACAATTCTGGCACTGTTATCCCATGCCTTTCTTCCTGAGTGGCAATTGGGAGAAGAGGAAATGAAGGAGAAACTGAGAATGAATGAAATACAACTCTTTACACCTGGAAGAGTCCACGTTTAGATTGAACCCTGGCTTGACACATTGGCTTCCCCAGACTGTTCTAAAACACAAAACCAGTACTTCCCAAAGTGAGTCCCACAGAACATGATTTCCTTAGGAAATTCCTGTATGTTATGTGAAAAAGAGGACTTCCCGAACAAATTAATTCCACAAACATGAGGTTAGGTAAAGACAAGCAGAGCTTACTGCAGGACTTCTCAGAGCCTTCCCAGGTAAAAGAAAAAGTAATTTATATATTTAAATTGGTTTTTATAAACAACTTAATGATAATTTTTTTTTTTAGTTGGAGTCTCACTCTGTCGCCTAGGCTGGAGTGCCGTGGCATGCTCACGACCACCCCAGTGTCAACCTGCCAGGCTCCGGTGATCCTTCTGCCTCAGCCTTCCAAGTAGCCAGAACTACAGGTGCGCGCTACCACTCCCAGCTAATTTATTTATTTATTTATTTATTGTAGAGACGGGGTCTCACCAATTTGCCCGGGCTGGTCTTGAACCCAAGGGCTCAGGCAATCCACTCGCCTCGGCCTCCCAAAGTGCTAGGATTACAGGCTGAGCCACCGAGTCCGGCCAATAAATATTAAAAATATAATAATGACTATTTAACAGCTATCCTTTACTTCCGAGGTCCTAATGTGCCAGATGTGTGCTGTGTATTATCTCATGAATTCTCATAAAAACTTTATGTCATCATCATTCCCATTAAAGACAAGGAAGACGAATCAGCCCAAGAAAAGTTCACTGCTGAAAATCACGCAGTAAATGGTGGTGCTGTCGGGTTCTGTCACCCTTGAGCAGGTACGCTGAGCCCCTAAGAAGGGTGTCTGATATCCAGCATTTCCACGCTTATTTAGCCATGGAACCTCTTTTTACCCAGAGTTCCATGGGGCAAGTGCCTTTGGGAAACACCGATAGAGCTCGCTACTGGAAGACTCACCAAAAGCCACACAAGGATTCTCGAGGCCCTGCTTCTCTTTCCTCCTCTCCCTCCACAGCTGGGCCCGGTCTGGCGTCCCTCTGCAGGCCCTTCCACGCTCGCCCCCGAGGCTGGTGTGAGCATTGGAAGGGCTCCCAGGGGAAGCCGAGATTCCAGCAGCAGCGCCCAAACTGACCAGAGCTAAAGAGATGACTTCATCGGCCACGTATGACCCTCAGAGCGTTCCAAGTTCTGTTCTCCGTTGGTCCCAAGTTGCTGCCTCCATCTCAGCTGTGGCTGAGTCTCCAGCAGACGAGACAGACTACGAAACCATGGCCCACTTGGCAGGAGAAAGCATGGGCCCTCTGAGGGCAGAGGCGACGTGGCCACACAGGGCCACTGCCTGGACCCAGGCCTTATCTTCCTGCCTCACTTGGGTCCCTGCACCTCACGCTGAGATCTCCAGACCTTCTCGCCACCGCCTCACTGCTGGCAGAGTGGCCCTGCCACAGGCACAATTTGACCTGACATTCCCCTTCTCCAAACGCTTCACTGGCTCCCTAGTGCCCCCAGCAAAAGCCCAAACCACTTGGCCTGGTTTTCAAGGTCCTTGGAGATAGAGGAGACTGTGTCATCATTTCCTCTTTCTCGAGAGAACACACACATGAACCAACGGGGCTGTGATGTAATGACACACACCAGGTCTGGGTGTCCTGTTCTTGAAATTAAATCATCACGCGGAAGGAGCCAAGCAGCACCTGCCTCATCTCTTGTACAAATATCTTTTCTCTGGAGTCTGGATTTCACAAGGAACAGAGCAAATAAGTCTTTCCCTTAACGATAAAGCAAGAAAGCGGTGTTTAGATGTCCTACTTGACCCTGCTTCAGACAAGGTAAGGGAGCTAGACGCAGTTGTCACCAAGGACCCCCGGGAACGTAACAAAAGGGATTCAGGCCTCTTTTCAGAGCAGTCCCACGGTTAAGGGAGTCCCACCCTCGTCCTCCTCTAAGACCAGCGATACATGCCCATCCGGGGGCCCTGGACTGCTTGAAGAACAAGAAGTTCTTCTTTGCCAGGGAGCTGGAAGCAGAGTGGGTGACGTCTGAACACTTCTTGGCACTGTGTGGGCTAGTCCAGTGCATCTCAATCTGCAAGGTGCACACACATGACCCGGGGAGCTTGTGAACAGGCAGATTCTGATTCTGGAGGTCTGGGGTAGAACCTGGGACTCTGCATTCCTAACAAGCTCCTGGGTCATGTTGGTGCAGCGGGGGTCACTCCATGGTGAGCAAGACCTCAGAGAATAAGTAGGCCATCAAAACCCTTCCACCCCTCTTGGACTCCTGGGGTCCCTGAAACCTTGGCTCATTGTGAGGAGAAGATTCTAGGTTAGACCAAGGCAGGAAGGCAGACGATCCCTAACTCCGAAGTCCCCCGACTCTATGACCCCGCTTCTCTCTCTAGTGCATTCATCCCTCACCACCTGCTCTTGACCTTGACATTATGTGTGGCTTGAACCTCACCCCTCATGGCCTCCCCACACCCCATGCTATTTCAGACCACTGTGCTCTGCTCAGCCAGACCTTCTGCCTGGAAGGTCTTTCCTTATCTAAATTAAGACCCACTCATCCTTGAAACCCTCCTGGCATATCACCTCCTCCAGGGAGCTTTCCTGGGTTCCTTGGACTCAGAAAACTGTCCCCACCCACTCACTTCTGTACGTGTTCCTCTCGACCATAACACATATCATTTTACGGAGACTGTCTGTGTCTGGGTCTGCCTTCCCTGGCAGGCTGCAAGTTCAAACCAGGGATCGTGCCTTGTCTTGTTGTCTCTCCGGGGCCCAGCATGAGGTCTGGTACACAGTAGGTACACAATAAACATTTGAGGAGCAGAGCCAAAGCTGGTGACATCTCCTCCTGAGGAAGGGTTTAGCAGATTCTCTCCATCTCAAAGAGAAAAGATTTAATTTTATAAACAAAGCATG
>CAUYQG010002570.1:0-23655 GCA_963574415.1 Tarsius wallacei
ATACCCATTAAATTAACAACATCATTCTTCTCAGACCTGGAAGCAACAATACAGAAATTCATATGGAAACTTAAACGACCACACATAGCCAAAACAATCCTTAGCAAAAGAAACAAAAAGGGAGGTATCACACTTCCAGACTTTAAACTTTATTATAAGGCTACAATAATCAAAACAACCTGGTATTGGTACAAGAACAGGCATACAGACCAATGGAACAGGATAGAGATTCCAGAAGCAAAGTCTCAATTTCTGAGCCATCTCTAATCTTCGACAAAGTCTACAACAACAACCACTGGGGAGAGAACCTAGTCAGTAAATGGTGCTGGGAAAACTGGCTGACCACATGAAGATGCTTAAAACAGGACCCATACCTATCACCATACACAAAAATCAACTCCAAATGAATCAAAGACCTAAACATAAAACCTCAAACATTAAGAATCTTAGAAAACACAGGAAACGCCCTTATGAAAATCGGAATAAGGTAACCAATTCCTGAACAAAACCCCAAAAGCCCATGCCATAGAGATAAGATTGACAAGTAGGACCTCACCAAATTTAAAAGCTTCTGCAAAGCAAAATAAACCATCAAGAGAGCAGGGAGACAGCCTACAGAGTGGGAAAATAATATTTGCCAACTACGTATCTGAAAAAAGCCTAACTAACATCCAGGATCTACAAGGAACTCAAACGTGCCAAAAGGAAAAAAACAAACAGCCCCATTAAAAAGTGGGCCTCAACCGACTTTTAAAATGGTAAATATTTATATATACAGAGGGTGCCAAAAATGCATACCCACTTTAGGAAAGGAAAAAAATGTACTAAAATTGTAATACTCAGTAAGATGAGTACAAGTGATGTTTGACTACCGCAATTACAAGAGGTGCTCAGAGTGGTTACCATCAGCGTCCAGACACTTCTGATTACAGTGAACATCTCTTAAAATGTGTATCCATTTTTTTGGTACCCCTGGTGTGTGTGTGTGTGTGTGTATTTATTTATTTACTTTTTGAGTCAGAATTACTCTGCCACCCAGACTGGAGTACAGTGGCGCAATCATGGCTCACAGCAGCCTCAACCTTCTGGGTTCAGCTTATCCTCCTGCCTCAACCTCCTGAGTAGCTGGCACTATAAGTATATGCCACCACACCGAGCTAATTTTTTGATGTTTTCTGTAGAGACAAGGTCTTGCTATATTGCTCAGGTTGGGTAAACAAATATTTAAGGGAGTATGGATTTGAGGGGGTGCCAAGCCATTCGCTTGCACAGGGCAACCTCCAGATGCCTGGGCGATATCCCCCCTGCTCTGCTCTGCTCTGGCTCCCCAGGGTCCAGTGGTTACTGTGTGACTGGGGGGGGTCTGGGCCCCCCACCCTGAATGACAGCCCTTTCTCCTCCTAGGGGCCACATCACAGATGAACAGATAGGTTCAAAGAAGTGAAGGGAGTCTAGCGACTTGTGAATGGCAGGCAGGGACTCAACTCTGGTCTTCTGACTCACTTTCCCCCTCTGCACACCTGTCTGCCTCACAAAATACAGAGGGAGTTGGACTGAAATGGTGATAGTAGCTAAGTTTTCTGGGTCATTTTGGGTATGTCCCTGCCACAGCTTCTTACTGTCCATGGATGTATGGTCAGTCATCAGTGGGGCCTGCCAACATCTGTGGTTTTTCCCCAGGGGATACTGTGAGATTGTCCTTCCCCACCGCCAGGGCCGGATACTGTGTGACTTGCTTTGGGCCCTGAAATACAAACAGAGGTGATGTGAGTCCCCCAGGCTTTAGGAAGAGCCAGAAAGCAAATCTTCACCTCCTTTCTCTCCCAGTGGCAGTGACCCAATACTGTTCCAGGCAGATGCTGTGCTGACCTGGTGGCAGGTGGGGATGGAGCCTGTGGCTAGCCTCAGGGGACACCAGCAGAGTCCGTCCACCTTGGCTGTCATCCAACCCTAACTCGGGGCTGCTTGTTACTGAAGCTGCTACAGCTCTCAAGACAGACAGACATGTTTTCCTGCCCCAGTGCCGTGTAAACTTTCTGACCATTCCAGATGCCTGGGCCAAAGATCGCTGAACTGCAGACAGTGTGTATCTGTGAAAGGCAGCCAGTGGCCTTCCCAGCCTATGGGATGTCCTGAATCCCAATACCCCCAGTCATCTTCTGAGAGGCCTGCTTGTGCCACCACTGAGAGATCTGTCTCTGAGTTAGAGGGGAAAGTGCCCGTGATGTGATGGAGCACCATTCTGACACTGCCCACCAGCCACTTGTGCATTTCATGTTTAAATGGTGAGGCCAGTGAAATAGTGGCTCACATGAGTGGGGAGGGGGCGTTCACGTCCACGTTTGCACGGTGAGGCCATTGGAACAACAGCCTCAGGGCCATCCACATTCATGGAGCCTGCTCGGTGTTTGCTGGGAGAAGGCGCCGTGGTGGGGTTTGAATCGTGTACTGCTTGGCCAATGGTTGCACGCTGGTGTTGGGGCATGTCTTGTGAAATTCATGTCTGTTCTTACTGAAACCATCATCTATGCAAGGGTCACACTGTATCTCCCCTGCATGAGAATTTCTCATGTGTTTTCCTCTTGATATTTTAACAGTGTTGCCACCAGCCTGACAATGAGACAGGTGTTTGGTATGATTCTGTGGGCAACTGCTCTCTGACCCTGGAAATAAACACAGACTCTTTGGGGAGAGGGGAGCTTTTGGGCTGAGACATAGGCTGCTGGTACGTTCCCAGGTTCTTGCTCTGTGTTGGGAGCACGTGCGATGCCCAGTAGGAGCCCCTTGTTTCCGACGTGAGTCACGGGAAAATCCCAATGCACAGCATGGTGGTCCACCTGCCAGCCCCCTCCTTCTTGGCTTGGCAGGGAAGGGAGGAAGGGACTTTACCTCGGAAGCGTGAGCCAAGGACACTGTGGTCCTGGAGGCACCAACGGATGCGTGTGCATGATGGGAACCTAGTGAAATCACACTGAGCACGTGGCCTCCGTGGGTTCCCCCTACCTGCCCTTGCAGCAGGTGCCCAAGTCTCTACCACTCTCGTGGGGAGAAACTTCTTTAAGGACAACAGAAAATGGTGCCCATCAATTAGTTTTTATAATAGCAATTACAAAGTGATGCAGACAAGTTTCACCTGTCCTCACTGCCAGGTCAGGGCTATTATTTTCAGTCCTCCTTAGTCAAACAGACCAGCTCGGACCTACCCCTAAACACATGACACAGAGGTGTTTCTCAAGTGTTACAAGTTGGAAGTCACTCCCAATCTGAGAAAAGACTTTTCACTTTTGACAGAGGCCCCAGGTTGAGAAGGTCAGAGGAGGAGTTAGGCAAGGTGGTCAGGACAGCGGGGAAGGGACATGTCAATATGGCAGTCGCAGTTGCTTAGAACGTGGCGATGGTTTGTGAGTTCCTACCTATTTTAGGTAAAGTAATGAAATTGAAGACACCAGGACAGAAGGGAGTCTCAGAAAAATATAAAGGAATAAGAAGAAAAAATGATTCCTCCCTACAAATAATTACTGCTAAGAACACATGATGAATATTATGTGTTGTCCAATAGCATTGCTCAGTTTGCTACACATGTAAAAAATGCCATGTGGTTCAGGCATGGTGGTTCATGCCTGTAATCTCAGCACTTTGGGAGGCTGAGGGTTGCTTGAGCCCAGGAATTGGAGACCAGCCTGGGCACCTGGACAACATGGCAAGACCTTGTCTCCACAAAAAATCTAAAGATTGCCTGGGTGTGGTGGTGCGTGCCTGTACTCCCAGCTACTTAGGAGCTGAGGAAGAAGGATCACTTGGGCCTGAGAGGTTGAGGCTGTGGTGAGCTGTAATCGTGCCACCTTGCTCCAGCCTAGGTGACAGAGAGAGACTAAAAAATAATAATAATAAATAAAATAGGGAGCATTTTACTTAGCAATACATTGTGACCCTTTTCCATGTGAGTAGGATTCCTCTCAGTGCTTCTTTGTGTGATTTGTTAGGTCATACACAATGTGGTGGTGAATAGCCACACATATCTCAAAGGATCATGCCCTTAGGACAAATCCTTAGAAGACACAGGTTGGTGCCAAAGCATCTCCATGCAGTAAAAAGCTTGGGATGTGCATGGCTGCATGGCCCTATGAGCATCACCTGAGACGAGTCTCCTGCCAGCAAGTGATGGAGTGCCAGTGTCCTGTGTTCTTGCCAGTGTTGGAATCTGGGTTAGTCAGGGGACTCACGCTTACAACAAGTTTGCAGCTGGCAAGGGGAGTACGTCTCCATATCATAGCCCCAGGAGAACAGAGGGACATCTCCCAGGTGTCTGTGGCAAGGCTAGCAAGACCAGTCTGGGGTGGAGAGTGGGGCTCGTGCCCAGGGCTCCTCTCCCCAGCCCTTCTGTCCCCACAGCTCCCATGCCCGGGGCCTGTGGCTTCCTCTAAAGGACTGTGGCATTGTGGGCTTTTCTATTTTTATTCATCCTATCATGAGAATACTAGACAAATGACTTCCTTCTAGAAGTGCAGACGTTGATAAGGGATCTATATCTTCAAACCACAGTAACTCATTCAGCACACCTTTCCTCAGGACCAAGACTGTATGTACTTGGCATGGCATGAGTGGCTCAAGACACAAAAGTGCTTCAGTCTCGGTCCCTGCCCAAGGCAGGGAACAATCGAGAAACACCTGTATTTGGTGGCATTTCATCCCTGTCACGAGGTCACAGCCAAAGAGCGCACCTGACTCCAGGACTCACGAGTCTGTGACTTACTCGAGGGACATCACCTTGGGGTCCTCCCCACCTGCACAGAGATCCTCATGATGCCCACTTCACCAGCTGTCGGGAGGACGGTGTGAGATCGTCTGCGGGGGGAGTCTCGAACACAGCTTGGCACATTTTGGGTGCTCATAAATGTTAGAAAGGAATGGTCCTGTCGGGGGTGGGGAGGACTGAGGAAGACGTGGCCTCTGGACTGGCTCTTGACGTTGGTCAGGTGGAAGGCAGGGCAAGGCAGAGGGGCTCGCATTCACATGCAGAGCCTCGGGAAGATAGTGCCCACATAGTGAGAAAGATCAGCAGTCCCTGGGGACACATAGGTGACTGGGTGGTGGCCCAGATCGTGGGCATTTCGAGGTTGCACCCAAATGTTTGGACTTTATGCAGAAAGTAACTCCTGCACATTCCCTAGTGGAGGTCCTGGGTGGCTTTCTGCTTGGTGGGGGCTGGGGGATGTTGCCTGCTGAGGCGTGGAGGGTGGAGCTAGTGAGAGCAGAGCCTGCTGATGGGGGCCGGCAGAGAGGAAGGAATGAAGCAAAAACCCTGGCACCCACATTCTCCAGGAGATACAGACTGCGGCAATGGGTGGGGAGAGGGCCAGGGTGCTGGCCATGCTGCTGATGGTTTGTCACATGTGTGGGGCTGGGCAGGGCACGCTCTGTCACATATGAGGCTGCCTGCCTGTCCCTGGCACCTGGTAGGTCGTTGGTCAATATGCCGACCCCAAACAGTACAGAGAGGCTCATTTAGCTTGGACTGGACCATCCCTAGATGTGCTTTATACACTGTCTACACCACAAAGTGGGTTTCCTTGACATTTCCTGTGAACTCAGATTTGCGCTAGCGCAGATGGTCCCTAGTTATTTTTAATGAGTGAAGAGTTGTTGGAAGTACAGAATTGAATTAAGCAAGATTCAGAAATCTTCCTTCAAAGAGGAGCTCACACAATCAAGCTGAAAAACCAAACTTCTGAGGATAGCGCAGTTGTTCCACGGAGAACACAGAATGCAGCGCCCTAATTATAGACAGTTCCCTCATTATGACTCCTCTCCGACCTCTGAACTCACGCGGGTGCCTGAGTACCCAGAGTTACACTCTGGTCCGGTCCCACCTGAGCTGCAGGCTCTCCTGTCATAGTGCCAGCCCGATGCCTCCCCTGGCCTGTCCCTGGCTGCTTCTCCCTGGACCACTCCTCCGAGCCCACACCAGCCCTGTGCTGAGGCCTGTGGCCCTGCTTTCCCCTCCCCCTATATCCATCCATCACCCACATGCTGGAGCTGGTCTTATTCCCCTCCCTCTTCTCTCCTCCTCTCCTTTTTCCACCATGGGCTCAGGCCTTTCCCACCTTGTACCCCCACCAGTCCCCCGCCTCTGTCCTTGTCTCCTGAAACACAGCCCTCCCACCAAAGGGACCTGCCAGCCACGGGGAAGGCCCATGCATTACCAATGTTAAGCATTAGGTTTCTATACTCAGGGATATATAAAGTGATTCTCATGATGGAGTACTCATTAAAGACAAGAGATAAAAAGAGCGTCGAAACTGAGCAAGTGTGTGAGATAGTAAGCTAGTGATAATAATTTAGCAAATTTACCTCTACCTAACCATCATTCTTATATGACACACCAAAATGACTCTTCAAAAATGGTGCTCGAGATGTAAAATTTCAGGATGAATGTATCCAAATTCACTTTTACTCTGTTAAGAATTAAAACAACCCACATATAAAATGTATTTATTTGCAGAAGCTTGCTTACAGATAGCAACCTGCCACTTTTCATGTAATCTTGTATTGCAAATAAAACACAGCCACGATACAAATAAACACTTTTTCATTAAAAAGGTAAGAATATTAAACATCAGGTCATCAAAGCATCTTTTGTCAGTTATTGGAGCCATAACAGCTAGTTAAATTTTAATTTACATTTTAACATTACTCAGTTCCTAAGCTAAACACACAATTAGATGCTCCTGGACTTATGATGGGGTTCTATCCTGATAAACCTATTGTAAGTTGAAATATTGTTAAGTCAAAAATGCATTTAATGCACCTGACTTATGGAACATTGCAGTTTAGCCTGGCCTATCTTAAATGTGTTCAAAATGCTTACGTTAGCTTACAGTTGGGAAAAATCATCTAACACAAAGTTCATTTTATAATAAAGTGTTAGATGTCCCATGTAATTGGTTTGATACTGTTTGGAAAGTGAATAATAGAACAGATTGTATAGGTACTGGAATAAGGTTTCTACTGAATGTAAATTGCTTTTATACCATCGTAAAGTTGAAAAACATGTCAACCATCCTAATTTGGGGACCACCTATAGATTATTATTGATTTTACTTTTCATGAGTCATGCTTTTTCTTACTTAATTTAAAGTATGTTAAAGATCATGTGTCACATGTTAAATGAGAGAGAGTTAATATTTAACTTTTACATTATCAATAGTTTAAAGATAATGTTAAATAAATTTTATAATTTTTTAAAACAGTACCAATCTGAAGTAAAATTCTCCTTTACTTAAAAACTACCTGCTTTTTCCATATACTGTGCAAACGTAGACTGACTTTTAAAAAACCTTTGAGGGAAAAAAGATAGTTCCTTAACAAATGGTGCTGGGAAAACAGGTTATCCACATGCAAAAGAATAAAGTTGTTCCCTTACCTTACACCACAACATAAACTAACACAAAAGGGATCCATGACCTAAATGGAAGAGCTAAAGCTACAAACTCTTAGAAGAAAATTTAGGGGGTAATCTTCACAACGTTGAATTTGGCAATGATTTCTCAGAAAGGACACCAAAAGCACAGGCAAAGAAAAAAACAGATCCATTGGATTTGATCAAACTTGAAAACTTTTGTGCACCAAAATTACAGTCAAGAGTGTGAAAAGAGAACTCACAAAATGGAAGAAAATATTTGCAAATCACATACTGATAAGGTATTAGTACCCAGAATATATAGGAAACTCCTACAACTCAACAACAACAAAAACCACAGACTTCCTAGTTTAAAATGGACAAAGGACTTGGATAGACACTTCTCCAAAAATTATATACAAATAGTTGAATAAGCACATGAAAAGACATCCATCACTCATCATTCAGGAAATGCAAATCAAATCACGACAAGATACCACTCATACCACAAGAGCAGTTATTATTAAGAAGACAAAATAAACCTGTTCCCCTTACTGAATTGGAGACCTGTAATGGTCAGATTAGGATGAATATACGTTGGTCCTGGGTTTAAGTTTTCATATATGTTCCCTTAACAATATTCCTTGACCTGCACAGTTCAGACTTCTTTCCCATAGAGAAATATATCTGACCTGTGTTTCATTCCCTCAGAATTGTTCCAGATATTTACTAATTAATCTCACAAATTAATCAGAGCTAACTTTTTAATGGATAATTTGGAGTAACATACAACCTGTCAGAATTGTTTGATGTAAACAAAGTTTCTTAGAAATAAAATTCCATATCCAAAAATAAAAAAACTAGATTGGTGAAGATGGAGAGAAAATTGAACACCTGTGCACTGTTGGTGAGAATACAAAATGGGGAAGCAGCTATGGCAGACTATTGCGGTTCTTCAAAGAGTTAAAAATAGAATTACCATATGATCCAGCAACCCCACTCTTGGGTCTATACCCAAAAGAATTGAAGTCAGGCTCTTGTAGATATATTTGTACACCCATGTTCACAGCAATATTATGTGTAATAGCCAAAGGGTGGAAACAACTTGAGTGAATAAATGGATAAACAAGATGTGGTCCATCCATACAGTGCAACACCATTCAGCCTTCAAAAGGAAAGGAATGCTACAACGTGGATGACACTTGAGGATATCATGCCAAGTGAAATACGCAGTCACAAAAGAAAACATATTGAACGCTTCATTTATGTGAGGTCCCTAGAATTGTCAAAGCTAAGAGACAGGCCAGGAAGGTGGGTGCCAGGGGTGGTCGGGGGAGGAGACATGGGGAGTCAGTGTTTAATAAGGACAGGGTTTCAGTTTTACAAGAGGAAAAGTGTTCTGGAGATGGATGGTGGCAATGGTTACACAACAATATGTGAATGTGCTCCTTCATGCATTTGAAATGCACACTTAAAGATGGTTAAGACGGTACGTTTTATGTTATGTATAGTTTACATAATTATGGGTTTATGCATTGCTGAGAACAGGACTTGAAAGACCTATACACATACATAAAACCAGGAGGTGTGAGCCGTGACAGAGTGATAGGGAGGCCCACATGATCTGGCCTCTGGCCAGCCCCACCTGCAGTGGCAGCAGCCCCTGGCCCTTGGACCTGTGAGCCTCTGCTGGGTCTGCACTGCAGTGTCTCTGGCTACTCCTGCCAATGCTCAGAGCCTCCGCCCAGCGAAGCTCCATTCCCTGTGCTGTGGACCCCACAGCTCACCCCTGGTGAGGACCCTGAATTGCCCATTCATACTTGGAGCCTCACATAGGCTCCCAAGGGCCGCCTGGTATCATAGGCGCCCAGCGAGTGCCTGTCAAGGAGGTCAGCTCAGCGGAGCAGATGTGTGCAACTGAGACACTCGGAGCACTCTGGTTCTCTAAGCCTGGGAGGAAACAGACGGACCCAATTTACGACGTGCAGGCTCCCTGCTGCAGTTCCTGCAACAGTATTTCAGGATCATTACAGTGATCTTCCTGACTGTGCCCTCAGCCCAAGTGCAGCTGATAGCAAGCGCTGTATCAGGCTTAAGACTCCTGAAGTCTGTGGGAAGGAAGTTCTTTGTAGAAAAAAGACAAGCCTGCAGTGTCCTGAAGTGATGACATTCTGCCTCTGGATGGTTTTCCTGGCATCACTGCGACCGAGGGTCAGGGCTGTGGTGACCGCACTCTTCAGGCGCTCCACACTCTCACTATGCTCATCACGTGGTGTCTTTGGTTCAGTAGACAAAACAGCTTTAAAGTTCAAGGCTAATTCAAATTGGATTTTAGAAACACAAAGTCTTAAAACATTTGTACCAGACTCGGGGATTACACTCTTATCTTATCCACAGAAAGGCTTTTGAAGAGGTGGGGGAAAAGGTAGCTCAAATTTAAAATTGGGTCCTCAAAACTTGCTTGTCTACGGCTCTTTCCTCTGACTGGCTGCATATTATCAAAAGGTAAAATGTCTTAGACTATTGAAAAAAGGATTTGCATAAATTGCTTTCACCTGCTTCTTATATGAGGTTAATGAAATTGGAACAAAAAAGAATGAATTCCCAAGCCCAGACTAGAACGTCAAAGCCCCTCAGAACAAACTTCCATGAGCCCCACTGAACTCTGCTTGAGAGATATTGTTCTTAGAGGGGTCCCAAACACCTTAATCAGGCTCTTCCCCTCTACTTCCCAAGGAGATGGAGGACATTCAGCCTGGCTGGAGGCTGCACCCATCCAGGGGCGAGGGAGATTAGGCACACATGATGTGGTTGCACACATGATGTGGCCACACACATGCAGTCATTCAGAAGTCACTGCCTGAATACAGACCGTGGGATTTCGGGTTCATACCCAGCCTTTGGATCCAGGTAACACTGGGAGGTGTAATTAACAGAAAGAGGACAGAGAAGATGGAAAGCTCAATAATTACTTTGCCACACTCATCTCTTTTTGGACAGAAACTTCATTGAATGCAATATAGCCAGAAAGGAGAAAAAAATTATGGACCTCTCAGCAAATTGCATGAAATTAGAGACAATCATTCCTAGTGATCTATCACAGAAACAAAGAACCAAATACCACATGTTCTCACTCATAAGTGGGACCTGAACATTACTCACAATAGCACAAGGGAGGAATTGGCAGTCATGGGACACTGGCAGGGGAAGGAGTGGGGGTGGGGGGAGGACGTAATGACATAAAGCGTACCTGATCCTAAACCAGGGGAAGTGAGGACCAGTTGGAGGCCCAAGCTTCACCTGTACATAGATTTACTTATATACCTAGTCCTGACTTGTATTCCACATCTTTAAAACGAGGTAAAGTATTCAGAAATACAATACCGGGGATTTTATTTTGTGTATTGGCCCATCTCTTA
This sequence comes from Tarsius wallacei, assembly GCA_963574415.1. Taxonomy (NCBI): domain Eukaryota; kingdom Metazoa; phylum Chordata; class Mammalia; order Primates; family Tarsiidae; genus Tarsius; species Tarsius wallacei. The sequence goes on from CAUYQG010002570.1 coordinate 10,819, forward strand.
ATCTTCATCTGTTTACAAAAAGAAGACATTTAAACCCAAATCACCTCAGCACAGATTTGTCTTAGGAGGCACATAGAAACCTGTGCAGTGTTTTGAGAACAGGGCTAGAGTCTGCCAGGACCTCCACTCTGCTCCCACCAGGAAGGCCTCCTTTGACTGCCATGCACTGGGACTCCTAGAAAGGATTCTTTTCGAAGAAAGGCTTCTGCTGCTAAAATTGTAATATCCTCTAAGGTAGGCAGATGCTGTGCTGGTCCCATCTGGGTAGTGAGAACCAGATGTCACCAAACAACTCCACAGCTTGAAAGGGAAGCTCCACAGTAAGTGGGATCTACAAAGAACCGCCCTGGGGTCGGGGGGCTTCCTGGTCTTGACCTAGCCACGAAGGGACCACGGGGAGAATCACCAAGGTGAGCATGCCGAGAGCCTGAGCACTGAAAGGGACGTGGCAAAAAGGGGGCAGGCAAGAGGTCTCATCCCCCATGGAGGTGGTACCCAGATGGGTCATATCTGTAAAGACCATCCTGTCTGCCAAGTGGAAGATGATGGAGTGACAAACACGTGGAGGAGGGAAGGATTGTGTGACACTTCACTGTATGTGTCCACTTGACTGGGCCATGGGCTGCCCAGATTAAACACGATTCTGGGTGATTTTGACTAGTGTCAGAAGAGGTCAGTCTTTGAACTGGGGGACCGCGTACAGCAGATGGCCCCCCCCTCCAGTGTGGCTAGGTACCATCCAATCAGCCGAGGGCCTGAGCAGAACGATAAAGCTGAACAAGAGAGGATCCATGGTCTCTGTCTCCGTCCGCCACAGGGTGACCTCTTCCCATCTTCTCCAGCCCTTAGACAGGACTGACACCATTGACCTCCCTGGTTCTCAGGCCTTTGACTCAGGTTGGAACTCCACCCAGCTGTCTCCTGGGCCTCTAGCTTGGCTTCCATAATCAAGGGGGGCAATTCCTCACAATAAATCCCCCCACTAGTTCTGTTTCTCTGGAGAACCCCTGCTTGGCTGTCATGTCTAAATGAGAGACGACAGTAGTGTGGGCTGAAGGGCTGGCGAGGGAGGGGAGGAGATGCCCCAGGACAGCAGGTCGGGGCGAGGCGAGAGGAGTGGCCAGGCTGGTTCCTGGGGCCCCCACAGGTTCATTGCCCCAGCTCTGGGGTGACGTACTGAGGAGGGTGGAGCTGGGCTGAGGTGTCCAGTGGCCATGCTGGGAGCCTGAGGGGTGCAGGAAAGCCTAGGCTGCTCTCCTTCTCTTGCTTGGGAGAAAATAAAACGTGTTCAGGAGATGGCACCCTATGCCTCCTTCTCCCAAAGGGCATGGGAAACCACAAGATAAACATGGTCCATTATCCTTGAGTGTCAATTTTCTTTTTGGAAGACGCAGGGAAAATTATTTTTATATTACAACAAAATGGCCCTATCATGTAATGGAATGCCACATTCCTGTACAATTTTAACCAGAGCAGGGAACAGAGCCTAGCAACTCTGGGTTCCAGGTCTGAAGCCCTGAAGGATGGGACCTGAGTCTCATGCAGGCCACCTGCCCCTGACCCGCTGTCTCCTGGGAAGTAATAATGTCATCACGGAGGGACAATGGCATCTTGGAATAAAAAAATGTTCCTTGGAAAAATTCACCTTGCACTTTAACTGCGTCTAGTTTTACAGTTCATCTTATAAACCACACAAAGAAAAATTCCTGTTACTTTTTCAATTTGGGGGAACGTGATGATTGTCCTTTCTTTTGGAAAATGGAGATGGAGGGCCTGAACTGACAGGGTGTCACAAGTGGCAGACATTGAAAAGCATCTTAAGCTCCTGAGCCCCCTCCCAGGCTCCTGGGGCCAAGCCCTGTTGCAGAGCACAGATGAAAATGAAGCCTGGGCGGCTCTCCCTCCGACTGCCGCAATTCCATTCCTGAGGTTTGAAAAATGCTTCAGTTTCATTTAAAATGCTGTAAGATTGCTTTATGATAAAGGGGATGACTGTGTGGAATTGTACCAAATGCAATTAGGAGGTAATTGTGACTTTTACAGAAGCATCCATGGGGGTTCTTTAAAACAGTGTGTGGCCTGCCTGGCTCAGGGACAGAGCTGGTTCTCCAAACCCTTCCTCTGCCACAGGCCTGAGGATCCCTCACTCGAACCCACTCCCTGGCCCCTGGGCCACTGCTCACCCAGTCAAGTCTAACTCAGCAGCTCCTGGAGAAAATTGCAAGCTGCACCCGCAAGCCCATCCCATGATCTCGGTGTAGCTCCTGCCCAAGGCCTGGCAGCCCTTAGACTTGTTCCTGATCATTCTTTCTCTTGATCACCTCAGGGTCTGGCTCAGAATTTTCCAACTTCCCCAGCCCCCCATGGAATTCTAGCCTTCTCCTTTGTAGTGGGTGAACGCACGTCCTGCTCTTAAGGGCAAGGGGAGGCACCACACACGGGTTCCCGACCTCCCAGCCTTGGGTGAGGGGATCGTGCCCTGCTCACAGGAAACTCCCTGGACATGGCATGCTAATTTATGACTTTGCCCCTGCAGGGCCCCTGCCTAGAAGCTCTTGCTAACCTTGTCCATTGGTCAAATCACTTCTTAGCAGGCAAGACCCACATCTCAACTCCTCTGCCAAGCACACTCTGAGCTCCCTAGGAAGTTAATGGAGGCCCCTTCCTGTGTGTCTGTGCCAGGTAGAAAGCCCCCTTACAGCATGATCGCATCATTGTACAACTGTTTGTTCACAGTGTTCCCAGCAACCAGAACAGTATCTGGCATATAGTAGATACTCAGTAAAATTTATTGAAAGGATGAATAAATAGTTAATGAGATCTCCTTGGGGACTGTGTTCCAGGTCTCCATGTGTCATGCACCTAGCATAGTAATAGCTTATAGCAAATGCTCCATCAGTGTTTGTTCCAGGAAAATGCAATTCAGTCTTTTGAAACAAGATTTATCACAGCTTCAGGAACACGTATACTTTAATAGGAGTGGTATGCCTTTATAGCAAATTTCAGCTCCTTGGGCTTGTAATAGATAGAAAAGGAAAGGCAAAGAAACAATTTCAACATCTTCCAGCCCCAGAGATGTACAAATATTGTAACAACATCCCAGTGACTAAATGGTGATTCAGCCAAGATTCCCTGAATAAATAATCCTCTATTCTTAACTCCACTCCCATCTTACTGAAATGTTACAAGGCTATACTTACATCTGGAATAAAGCCATTTCCATTTGGCTTTGAAATGATAACATGAGCTGTTATGATAATCTAGAACCATATGGGCCCTAGAGAATCCCACATTCAAGAAGGAAGGTGTCAAGAAGGAAGAACCCAGGTCTAACAGGGCAGTTAGCCAGGGGCAAACCCTAACAAGACCCGGCAGTCAGCCACACACCAGCGTTCTGTGGTGTTGATGCAGGCGTGGGAGCCAGCCAAGTTGCCAAGTGAGAAATGCACACATCAGATATTATAAAATGGCAACTTCTCACTGCCTCCATGAAAGACTCATCTCCCCAGGTAAGCTGTGGTTATGATGCTGGCTGCAGTGTGGGACTGTTGGTGGTGCATTTGATACCTGGAAAGTGCCCAGCTTGGTGGGCTTGGACAGAGCCTGTCCACAGCAATGTCCTCTGAGTAACAAGGCCCTGCCTCTACACACTGTGGGTGAGTGATGCATACATGCATGAGTTGGAAAAGGCTCTCATGGGCAGAGTGCTACATTCATGTATATTAATGTAGGAATGTACTGACATGACTGTCCCCTGTGGCCCAGCTAGCCTAAACTCAGTGTTCATACTCACAAGTGCATTGGCTGTTTTGACCAAATAGACTGGCCAAGCGACCCTTGGCGGAATTTGGCTGGAAAATCCATCAAATTTGCTGTTATTGGACTAAACTGATGAGTCCATTTGGTAAAAAATAATCCCATTACTTGTGCCTGTGGACACGGATGGGTGCAGCCATCTCTGATTGTGTGATAGCTGTCCAGGGCCCCCAAGTCATCAGAGAGTGGCCCAGAGCAGATCTGATTTTCCTGGCAATCTGCATCTTATCCTGGCTCACACTCAATTGAGCGTGGTGGCCCAGGAAACGTGGAGGGCCAGTGAGTTGGTCTCGAAAATGAGGTTTTGAATCTGCCCCTTGGAAGCAATCAAATGGTTCAAAACTAAGGGAGATTTTTTTAAAAGAAGCAGCTGGGGCTAAAATAAACGGAAGTCTATTTTACAAAAAAAATTCTTCTAAAATTCACAAGGATCAAATGGCATCGAAACATTTTAAATTACAGACCATGACCTAACTCCCAGACTGGATGCTACGTTCCTCAGGGCAAGGCTTTTTTCTGTGTGCCGGTCTTAGCGTTGTTTTTATGAAGACTAACAGCAAATGCTAGAAATGAATGGGTCCCTTTGCTCATTTGTTCACCTGACAAGCAGCTGCTGGTGTCTTCTTGGCAAGTGAATGGCTTATGGTGACTCTGGAGTGAGTTTCGGATCCACAGCCGTGTTGACCACGATCAGCATGCGCCCCTAGCTGTCTCAGAGAGAAGCTACTCTGAGTTCCCCTTCTGAGCTGACGGTGGGGTAGCTGAACCTCCAGCTTGTGACTCCCCAGACAGGCCTCAAAAGAGAGCGTCAGAGCCAGCCCTGTGGGCAGACACCATTCCAAAGGGCTCACTTTGAATCCCTTGCCCTGGGAGCAGTGCCCAGTGGGGGCTGTGCCAGTGTCCCGGTTCTGCCTGGGATAGGCTGGCATCTGCCACCCCAGCACAATCATTAGTAGCCCAAAGTGCCTCTGCTTGGGGATAGATGACACAATCATGCTAATTATGGAGCACATTCCCTTTTCCTACCACCATGCAAAGGAAGTCCTTAGCTTGAAGGCTGGTGTGTTCCTGGCTGAAATTAATTCAGGGTTTCACTCTGGCCTTGCGATTTGAAAGGGTGTTATGGACTGAACTGTCCCTCAATATTCATCTGTTGAAGCCCTGATCCTCATGAGGATTGTATTTGGAGGCAGGGCTTTTAAGGAGGTAATTAAGGTTACATGAGGTCCTTTGGGTGGGGCTTTGGCCCAATGGGACTGGTGTTCTTAAAAAAAGAGTGAAAGCCACCAGGGGTGCAAGCACAGGGACACAGGAAGAAGATGCCATCCGCAAGACAACGAGAGAGGCCTCAGGAGGAAACAACACTGCCACACTTGAATCTGGGATTTCTAGCACTTTGAGAACATACCTGTCTGTTGTATAATCTATCTGGTCTGTGGCACTTTGTTCTGGCAGCCTGAGTTGACTTACACAGAGGGTGCCAGGCAGAGGGTGGCTTTGGGAATTCAGACGGTTTCCATCCTTGTGTGGAAGAAGACTCAGCATCTTCCTCCGGGTCATCGGACCTCACGCTCTCCTGGCTCTTTCAGCACGGTGTGCTGTGCCTCTACCTTCTGTGCAGTTCCATTCATTTTGAAAGAAAAACAAAAAGAGAAGGATATAATTCTAGCAGTGCCAGATGGCACACATTGGTTTTGGAGCCAAGGGGTAACAGTTTCCCTCTACAAATGGAAAGCTCCTCTCTGTCCTGGTGAGATGGGGAAATGACATTTTTAAAGGGTAGAATAAATTTGTTCCTGCTTCAGTTGCCCTTTGCAGAGGCCTTGCAAGCCTCCCAGGGCAACGCATCTTCTCAGTGAGAGAACCCCTAGCAAGAAATCACACCAGGCATCTTGGATAAACAGAAGTGAACTAAGTCCCTGGTTCCAGCTGTATTTATTTCACACATTCATTTAAAAAGTTAATTTGACAAGTATTTCGTGAAGGCTTAGCACACATTCTGACCGATTTTATCTTTGCATTTCCCCTCCACTAGGCAGCCTGGCGAGATCACTGTCCCATGAAGGCCAAGGACCCTGAGCTCTCCCCAGATTAGGGCCCAGTGTGGATGTGGTCCCCAGGAATGCTTCCCTGTATAAATGGTTTGGAGGCTTGTTTGCTGTACCTTAGAATTACTCCAGCCTGGTCTGGGAGCCCGAGTGTCCTTGGACATTGAGGGCACATGTGTCACGAGTGAACCCCACACAGGAGCGACAGAGAGCTCAGGAGGGCTGGCCCTCCCTGGTTTATCCCCTATTAGGCAAAATTACCACGAGCCAGTGAAAAGGTCCCCTGGGCTCCCTCCTCCGGGGCCCAGGTGTTCCCATTCTTAGCCCGTTGTCCTGAGTTGAAGCTAGGAGCTTTCTCCTGCTGGAAGAGGTGTGTGTCTTCCCGCATAATGGTGGTTAGTTGTGGCAGAGATGGGACGACAAGTCTTGTCTTGAGGTACACTTAGAGCATTGCTGTGTGCCAGCGAGGGAGCTAGCCACGCTTCCCAGGGCAAAAAATACATTGAGAGTCTCATATAGCCTGTTTAGAGTGTCTAGAATGGAACCTGATTATGAACTGAGGATGCTGTGTATTAGTCTACAAATACTGCTACCAATTTGCAGAGTACCCAGCGTCTGAGGGGAGAGAGGGTCTCTGAAGGAGGTCCTTGCAGCCTTGGCCAGGACTTGAGCTGCAGGGGACATGAGCTTGCAGGGACTCATAGGTGAGAAGAGAAAGCCTTGACATCCCTTTTTCTCCCATCGTTTAGGGCACTGTCACCTGCACTGAGAGCTGTGGCCCTGCCCCATCTCCTAATGCCCCAAAGGACCTCCGTGTCCTTATGGATAGCAGCTATTTAAAAATTATATCTTGCCATGAAAGCTTTCATTTAAAAACAATATTAAGCCCCCCTTGGTATCATATTTCTTTTTAAAAAATCCATTAAAGATCTCATAGCCAGCTATGAATCAACAGGAATATGGTTGCATACAATAGGCTGCACGTGACCCATGGACGGCACGTCCATGTGCTTTGGGAAGGCTGACATTTCCACGTTCGTCGCATTTGAATTCTGCACCTCTTCTAACATTGGAATGGAAACACACCAGAGAAAAGAGAGGCTCCAGGGAATGGACTGAGAGCTGGATATTGGCATGAAGTTTGCCACAGAACAGCAGAGAAAGAGGGCAGATTCAAGATTAGGGGTCCATGGACATGTCTGGAATTCTGTGAGGTTTTCAGAGCCTCTGGGATGGGCTACTCCCTTGAACGAAGGAGACAGGTCGAGCGGCGGGAGAGATGAAGGTGCTCATGTTGGTCTCGGGTGATCCTGGGGCAGCCAGTGCTGGGACACTTGCAAGCAGACCAAGCTGATGTTTAGGACATAGCCCACGCTTTTTCATTGTAAATAAAACAATTTGTTATTTGATGCTTTAGGCATCGGAGTCATCTTGGGGAAAATCAGAACTCTATGCTGTTTCCAGGCACGTGTTTGATAATTCTGAATGTGTAATTTTCAGTTGCATGAAGGGGGAGGGAGAGCGCATTCTCAAGGTGTTCACAAGTCAAATTAGGGCTGCTCAACTGATGCCCACACGTCCCTAGTGACTTGGGTTTGGAGGAAGATGGAACAGCATCAGGAGAGAGGGATGCAGCCTAGGAAAGGGAGCAGCCTTGAATGATTTGATTTGAAGATTTAATTTTGTATTAGGTTATTTTTCATAGGTTCCTCCAATTTAGATAGTATCTTTATTCCAAGGAGCTTTGAGCACTTTTCACATCAGTTTTCATTTCTTGTCCTTAAATCCCTGTGAGATAGAGAGACAGGTCTTACTTTATAAAGCACTTTAGAGATGAGAGTCACAGCCCAGGGAGGGACTTGCCCAAGGTTATACTGCTAATCCGTGATGTTCTGAAGATTAAAGCCAGCTCCAGGGCTCTCGGCCTCCTCTGAAACACCATTCCTCTGAATTGCCCAAATAACAGTAGCTGGACACAAATAGAAAAAGCAGCAGATGTGATGTTGGCCGGGGCAGCCCCAGGGAAACTGATGAAATGTCTCTTCTTCCTGATCCTTCTCTCACCTCCTGGCACCTGCTTCTAGAGCCTTGCAGCCTTTGGAAGCTGGTCTGCTGCGGGTCCTTTGTACCTAAAGGTGCCTCCCCCAGGAACACCTGCACTGCACTTCTGCTCTCTCATTAGGTCTCCTGCAAAAAATTGTAAAGTGCCAGCAAGAAATTGAGGGTAACATTTTTTTTTTTGAGTAGGAGTCTCACTCTGTCACCCAGGCTGGAGTACAGTGGCATACTTATGGTCACTTCAGCCTCGATCTGCTAGGTTCAGGTGATCCTTCTGCCTCAGCCCTCCAAGTATCTGGAACTACAGGTGCATGCCACCACACCTGGCTAATTTTAAAATTTATTTTAGAGGTGAGGTCTTGTCAAGTTGCCCAGGCTGGTCTCGAACCTGTGGGCTCAGGCAATTCTCTCACCTCTGCCTCCCAAAGTGCTGGGATTACGGGCATGAGCCACTGCACCTGGCATGAGGGTAGCATTTTGGAGATTAGTGAAAATAAGCTTCCTTAGTTCTCACAGTCCTATAATGGGCAAAGTCATGCCTCTGCACCAGAGACCTTGGATACTGGGAGTGTTCTTTCTCCCCAGTTGCTGACCTGACAAGATTGTTATTGAATCAAATACAGAATTCTTGAGGATGCTGATTTCAGTCACCATGCAAACAGTCACCGAGTGCCACCATCTTGTTTATTTGTTTGTTTGTTTTTAGGACGGCCAAAGACCAATGTGCTTTGAGTACTGACAGTAGAGGGCAGGACCTGCACAAAGTGACTATACTGAGGTCTGAGATCTTCATTTACACAAATGACAACTCTCTGTGCATGAGTCCCAGTGGGCTACTCACTCATGGGCTCTCTTGCAGGAGAAAACTGCTTTCTCAAGACATGGTCTCTTTTCAGAAGACAGCAAGTTTCCAGGCTGAGCTGAGTCATTGGGACTGTGTGAACTTTCTCTGTAGTACATTTGAACATTTTTGTTATTGATTTTTAATGTCTATATTTCTTTAAATATATATTGCTTTGTGCTTTTTTCTTCTCTCAGTTGGCCGACAGGACCCCTTACACCACATCCCTTCTATCACTTTAGCCATATTACTCACACACACACACACACACACAATTTTGTTTTTGCAAAATGGTGAGCTACCTTAATTTTCCTGGAAGTAGACATATCATAATTTATACATTTTTAAATTGAACACTTTCTCTGGGACATCAAGTTCTTACAATATAGTGCACAAAACGCAAATTTATCCATTGTTGATTAGTGACACAGCCACAGAAAAGTCACTAGGGAATTGTTAGAATCATATCACTCCAGCTGGGGCTCTAGAAAACTGTCTCACTGTGTCCACGGCAAAGTGAGAGCTTGACATCCCAGCAGTGGGTAATTCCATGATGCTGGGGCCATCCCCTGGGGGTGGGTGCTGGCAAGGTCTAGGGCAAATGAAACACAGAGCTCAATTAAAATAGTGTTGTCTTTCTGCTTTGCTGAGAAGGGGGCTGGCTCTGGAGAGGGCTCTCACACGTGATGGGAACTTCACAGAGGCTTCTAACAGCCACGTTTCCTTTTGAATAATCTCACCAGCTAATAAGAGGGTCGGAAAATCCCACCCAATGGGCTGCTCTGGCTCTCTCTTTGCACCTCCGTGCGCTTGTCCATGGAATCCCTGGAATAGCGTTTTGACTGATTCCTAAACAGATTGGTTCTTGAGGCTCTAATTAGAGCTCTTCCTCTCTCCTACCTTTTCTTATTAGCATGAGCAAGGGGCCAAACATTATTTGAAAACCCATGTGTCATCTTGCTCTCTCTATGCTAGAGGTGAAAACAGTATTTCCTTTGTCAGAGGGGAAAAAAGTAATCAAATCATCTCACCATTTCGGTCTACGAAAAAGCACCCTAAAACCAACGGAGAGGATGAAACGCACGTGATTTGGAAGCTACTGAGAGATCTTTGATGGTCTCTAACTCACAGTCCAAGCAAGCTGCTCCACAGTAGGGACTCGCCATCCTCGAGGCTTACCGAGAGGAGCTCTGGTGTCAACACCTTCACTATGACTTGACTTTCTCACTTTTAGAAATGACTATTCAATCAATTATCAATCCATAACAAGTATGGATCTCCACATCGCTTTAAGGAGTAAAAACAGAGGGGCATGTTACTGCCGCCAGCCAACAACGAACCCAAGACGGAGAACCGGTGGCAGAAAAGTTCCTGTAGACCTCATTTCACTCGTGCCCAGCCTGCTCATGGTCCTCTGGCCGAAAGCTCTCGGGGCTTTCCATCTTTCCTCCCTCTTGTGTCAAGAGCCATTTCCCTCTGGAGCTCTCTTTCTTGCCTCTCTCTGGACCCTGGATGTTCTGAACAGGAGCCAGCAAGACCCAGCCACATAACCCGAAGGATGATTCAATAGATTTCCTCTCTCTGGGTGGGTCAGCTTTGCTGATTATATGTGGAGTCTTGACAGAAACACATCTGAGGTATGAGAGAGAAAGGGGCCATCTATTTGGCCAAACCATAACCTCTGTGGTCCTTGGGAAGAAGGATGTTGCAGACAACCCCCCTGGTCTTCGACATCCTCTAGGCTTCTACAGCACTTTCCCAGTACTGCCCTTCATGTCATGAGCATTTTTATTTTTATTTTTTTACTTTTTGAGTCAGAGTCCCACTTTGTCACCCAGCTTGGAGTGCAGTGGCTCACTCATGGCTACCGCAGCCTTGGCCTACTGGGCTCAGGTGATCCTTCTACCTCGGCCTTCCAAGTAGCTGGAACCACAGTTGCACACTACTATGCCTGGCTAATATTTTTATCTATTGTAGAGATGAGGTCTCCTTAAGACGTCCAGAGTGGTCTCGAACCCCTGGGCTCAGGCAATCCTTTTTCCTCCACCTTCCAAAGTGCTGGGATTACAGACGTGAGTGACCACCCAGCTCTGAGCACTTCTCAACTTCCATCTCAGTTACTTCTCTGCTTAGCTTTCCGTTTAGACTTGGAGTCCTTGAGGGCCGAGCCTATGCCTGGTTCATCTTTGCATTCTCCATCAGATTGTAGAGGTTGAGTAAATAATGACCCAATAAATTAACATGTGTGATCAGGTATGGTATAGACCAACAATGTGACTAATGCTCTTTCTGTATGGATGTACTGACATTGTATTGACAAATACTTAAATAATTAAGTATAATTCCTGTCTAGATTATTTCTCCCATGTGGCTGACTGCATTCAATGCTTTCAAGTAAGCTTTTGTCCATATCTATAGCTCATTTGAATATGTTCACTGATCTGAGCCATTACGATGGTCAAAGTCATCATTTCTTGCATATGTAGACTAAAAACACAGTTGACAGGGTCACCAGCTACATGACTGAACTTAAACACCATGGTCTCAAGAGGTATTTGAAAAGGAAGAAAGAAATTCAATTACTAAAGTAGAATTAAGACAGAAAATATTTCATTTAGATTGTGAGGGTATTCACACATCTAACAGTTTTAGAGGTACAGAGACTACTAGATGAGTCAACTTCTGTTTTTTTTCTTCCAGAAGGTTTGTCATTTGTTGGGGTAACTGACTAACAAAGATGGCAGACAGCATTTTGGAGGCCTATGACGCCCCACCACAAGAGTGAGAAGCCCTAAGTGCACCCAGAATCTAGGGTGAGGAACCATAGACCCAAATATCAGTATGCCAACCCTTATCTCTAAATGTACATCTCCTGTCTGATGCTGTTCTGTGTCTGAATTCCAGACTCCCCAGATAACCTACTAAATTTCCTCTTGATCTTTTACTAGTTAGCTTGACAAATTGGGCAGACAGACACCGTCTAAGTGGGATGATACATATTTAGAACTTAATTTCTTCTTATTGATACTATCCTTTTAATTCCCAAGTACTGATGTTTAATGCTCAGAAGTAGCCAAGGTAAAATTAGTACTCAATTAAATATCCTGAGAAAGGTCTCAGTATTACATGAACATGATAAATTATCTGACCAAATGCTCCGTGTCAAGGCTATGATTGTAACATGTGTAATGGAGAGAGCCTTCGAACAAACTGACTTACTCAGTGAACTTGAGCAGCTCCCCTATCTGACTTCTAGAGCATTCTAGAGATACTCACAGGTCAGGAAAACTCCTGGGACTGGGGATGGGGAAGATTGCACTAAGAACCAACCATCAGCAATGATCAGAGATTTAAAGATATTTGCCGAGTAGGCTTGAAGATCAGCTGCCTTCAGAGGAAGGTTTCATAACTGTGTTGGACCGATTCTGGATTCTCCAAATCAGCTGTGCTGCTGAGCCAGGACCTGACAGGCCTGTGGCCAGCATCTCTGCAGATGGTGCTGCCAAAGGCATGGGCTACGCTCACAGCCTGACTGAGATGTAGGCTTCCCAGCCTGCCAGCGACATTGGTATGGCACAACCCATTTTGTCTTTTTTAATCCACCCTTCTGCTTAAATGAGGTGAACATTTGTGGTTGAGGTAAATATAACCTGGTTGACTATGTTAAGCTCCTAGCAAGGACATTAAAGAGTCGCTCAATTTGTCTTCTCACACCGACTGAAGCCACGACTCCATTGACTCTGCCTGTATCCTCGTGGAAACTGCAGGACGGTGTCATGACAGAGCAAGAGAGACATCTGTCCCATTGGATGGTGTTCTAAGGACAACTCTGACAAAGCTTAGGAGAGCTCCTATTTGATGTCTGGTTCATTTTCATGTTTTTTACTTTTCTATAAAGTCCCCAATTAAACAAATATTTACTGAAGAGCTACTATGTGTGAGGGGATAGAGATAATGAGTTTAGTGGAGGCATCAAAGCCTAACCCAATGCACAGATAGAGGGCCCAAGGAGGGTGGCACGTAGGTGACGTTGGGGTGGGGTGGCGTGTAGAAGACATCGGGGTGGGGGCGGCA